>WNGS01053867.1:0-23906 GCA_020271785.1 Procambarus virginalis
TATATATATATATATTATATATATATATATAATATTATATATATATAATATATATATATATATATATATATATATATATTATTGTGACGGTAACGAGTTGGAAATGGTGGTCGGCAGTCTTCCAACTAGCAGGTGTCAGTGCTGGGCCACATATAATATATAAAAAAAAAAAGAAAAGGAAAAAAAAAGAAAAAAAAGAATGACTGCGTGATTGGTAATCTGTGGTAAGGTCGAAACGTAAAACACAATAATAAACAATGGATTTTAATAACAATAAAAAACACAAATTGAAACAAATGCAAAATCTTGGCTTAATGGTAAAAATGTCAAGTGAAAATAATAAACATGAAATAGATTACGTTAATGGGGAGGAGAATTGACATACAAAAGTAAATAAAATATGAATGCTGGAATATATGCACTAACTATAACCTCTATTTGACCACACAAGGTGAGTCACTTAGGTGTTCATAGCTGAGAGCACACGATATTCTGGCTGGCAGAAACGCAAGGGACTCCAACAATAACTGGCGAGGACTGTGATTGGCGAGGAACCGGAGTGGAGTGTTGGTTGGCGGCCAATGAGGAAGCTGGATGGCCGCAAGTCGCTAGTTAGGCAGTTGAAGGGTTCGGCGCGTCGACCAGGTGTACAGCAGTGCTGGAGTGGGGGAGGAGGGAGTTGCTGGTACGTGTGGCTATCTTAATATATACGTTTAGCCACTACAAAACGTATCTTGTATATTGATGAGGACGGGATGAGATACAGAAATAGCAGGCTAAATCTCTGATAAGAGATTATCGTCACAACTCTCCCCCGAAGCCTGCTTTTCGGGTGAATCATGTCCACTGGAGGTAGAGTGGGAGGTGGAGCTGCCTCTACCTCATGCACTCTGGAGAGGGCGTCAGCGATGATGTTATCAGGCCCCTTGATGTAGCAGATCTTTAAATTGAAGCCTTGAAGATATAAAGCCCATCGCAGCAGACGTTGGTTATTAAATTGGGCTTGATGTAAGAATCTCAGAGGGTTGTGGTCCGAATAGATGGTAGTGGACCTAGCACCGTGCAGATATGGTGCAAAGTGTTGTAAGCTCAGGACGATGGACAGGAGTTCCTTCTCTATAGTACTGTAGTTCTTCTGATGAGGCTTCAACTTGCAACTGTAGTAGCTGACAGGTAGAACCTCCTCGCCTCGCTGCTGCATTAAGACACTTCCGATGCCGGTACCACTGGCGTCGACATGGAGGATGAAAGGCTTCTTGATATCTGGTGAGGCGAGAATGGGATTAGAACAGAGGAGGAATTTGAGTTGTTCGAATGCAACGGTTTGCTCTCTGGTCCAATTATACCGTTGCTTGGGACTGGTTAAGGTGATTAATGGGGTTGCAACAGTGCTAAAATTCTTCACAAACCTACGGTAATAGGAAGCAAGACCAAGGAAGCGCAGGAGCTGCTTCCTGGTAGTAGGCTGTGGATACTGTTGGATTGCTTGAATGTGAATGTTTAACGGAGCCAGGCTGCCACTCCCTATAACATGACCCAGGTACCGCACTTTACCTTTCGCGAAGGTGGACTTGCCCAAATTGATGGTGAGGCCGGCTTTCAGGAGCTTGTAGAACAATCGTTGTAGCTGGAGCAGGTGTTCGCTCCAGGTGTTGGATGCTACCACGATGTCGTCCAAATAGGCGTAGGTGTTTTCCAAGCCCTGGATGACGCGGTTGACAGCTCTCTGAAAGGTGGCTGGGGCATTGCAGAGTCCAAAGGGAAGGCGATTGTACCTGTAGAGACCAAACGGGGTTATAAAGGCGGACAGTACCTTAGCTCGCTCCGTTAAACTCACCTGGTAGTAGCCCTTTAGTAGGTCTACCTGAGACAGGTAGCGGGCATTACCAATGGCATCCAAATGTCGTCTACCCTGGGTATTGGGTAGGCGTCCTTCACTGTGACCTGGTTCAACTTCCTATAATCCGTACACAGACGGATTTTGCCGTGAGGTTTGGGTACCAGGATGCATGGTGAGGCCCAGGGGGACTCACAGGGGGTAGCCAGTCCATGGTCCAAGAGATACTGTACCTCAGCCCGCATGACTTCCGTTTTGCTCGGGCTGATTCGGTAGAATGGTTGGCGAATCGGCTGGGTGTCAGGTAGCAGTTGGATGTCGTGCTGAGTTACAGTACACTCTTGGGGGTCATCTCGAAACAACTCTTGATATTCTCTGACGAGTTTGATTAGTGGAGCACTATTATCGTCCTGAAAATGATGTTGAAGGTTAGTAAGGATTTCTGAGTTAGAGAGCGCTGTCTCAGTGTCAGTGCTCTCGGAAGGAGAAGCAGGGAAGGTCTCACTGTGGCTGTATGGACCTGTAAATGAGGTGAAATTGGTTAACACAGTGGGAGGAACCCCATGGTAGGGCTTGAGTAAATTAATGTGGCACAGCTGGGTCTTCCGCCGCCTATCGGGGGTCTCGAGAACGTAGTTGAAGTTGTTCCGGCACTCCTTAACACGGTAGGGTCCTGAGAACCTGTTCTGTAAAGGAGAACCTGGGATAGGGAAATAGGCAAGCACTAAGTCTCCTGGTGTAAACTTCCTTACTTTACAGTGCTGGTCGTAACGAGTCTTCATCCTCTCCTGGGCTTTCTGTAGGTTGTTGCTGGCAAAGGAATGGACCCTCTCTAGAATGTGTCGGAGATTTTGAAGATACTGGGGCACACTCTGATGCTCACTGAAGGTGTCATCACGTAGAGAATCCTTGAAAGCCTTGAGAGGTGTACGGCACTTACGTCCGTAGAGCATCTCATAAGGAGATACTCCTAGTGACTCGTTGGGAAGACTTCTGAAAATACACATGATGAGATCAATTTGCCTATCCCAATCCTTTGAGGTCTCATTACAGAACTTTTTTAAGAGTGCCTTGATGGTTTGATGACTACGCTCGAGAGAACCCTGTGAAGCAGGATGATAGGGGCTGGACAGTACCTGTTTGATGTTGAACTCCTCCAGAGTCCGTTTGAAGAGATCACTGGTGAAGTTGGTACCACAGTCGCTCTGAATCTCCCTCGGAAATCCATACTGGGTGAAGATTTTCAGTAGATTCTTCACCACTGTAGCAGCTGTAATATTTTTCACTGGAACTGCTATCGGAAATCTGGTGGTAGGACACAGGATGGTTAAGATATATGCGTTGCCTGCACTGGTCCGAGGCAAAGGACCAACGCAGTCGATAATGAGCTTGTGGAACGGTTCCTCAGGCACCTGGATGGGTATCAGTGGTGCTCTGGGAATGGAAACGTTCGGTTTCCCGGCTAACTGACACACGTGGCATAATTTGACATAAGTTTTGATGTCGTTTACCATACCTGGCCAGTAGTAGTCTTGTCGAATTCCATGGTAAGTCTTGTTGAACCCATAGTGTGACAAAGCGCCGTGGGCCAGGTGTAGAATCGTGGGCCGCAGGCTGGTGGGAATCACTAGTTGTTCAACGTTTGCCCAATCACAAGTCCTCGCCAGTTATTGTTGGAGTCCCTTGCGTTTCTGCCAGCCAGAATATCGTGTGCTCTCAGACTATGAACACCTAAGTGACTCACCTTGTGTGGTCAAATAGAGGTTTATAGTTAGTGCATATATTCCAGCATTCATATCTTATTTACTTTTGTATGTCAATTCTCCTCCCCATTAACGTAATCTATTTTCATGTTTATTTATTTTTCCACTTGACATTTTTTACCATTAAGCCAAGATTTTGCATTTATTTCAATTTGTGTTTTTTATTGTTATTAAAATCCATTGTTTATTACTGTGTTTTACGTTTCGTACCTTACCACAGATTACCAATCACGCAGTCATTCTTTTTGTTTCTCTTTTTTTTCCTATTCTTTTTTTATATATTATATGTGGCCCAGCACTGACACCTGCTAGTTGGAAGACTGCCGACCACCATTTCCAACTCGTTACCATCACATATAAATGGGTAGTAGTAGTCTTGTCGAATTCCATGGTAAGTCTTGTTGAACCCATAGTGTGACAAAGCGCCGTGGGCCAGGTGTAGAATCGTGGGCCGCAGGCTGGTGGGAATCACTAGTTGTTCAACGTTTGCCCAATCGTCCTCGTCTTTCAGTTTACTGGGTCTATACCTGCGATAGAGTATTTCGTTCTCCATAAAGAACCCAGGAACACTGTCGGATTGGGTTTCAGCCTGAAAGAATAATGGTGTCAATGTAAGATCATCTCTCTGTAACTTACGGAACTCCACCGCGGTCAGGTTAGGGGGTAGTTTCGAAGGGTCCTGAGGGACAGCGGTAGCAGTAGAGTCGGCTGGCTGTGGACGTGCAGCTTGAGCACGGGTGGTCACCATAACAGGAGGAGAACCTTCATCACTCTCTTGAACCTTTACTGGAAAATGTTCAAAAATCGGGTTATCCACCACAGAGTTGCTTACCTTGGATATGTCCTTGATGATCAGGTTGTTTGGTTGTTGGTCTTCTGCCAAGTCGTTGCCCAGGAGAAGTTGCACTCCAGGCATGGGAAAAGGCTTTTCCCTGACGGCGACTTGGACTTCACCGGTCACGAAGGGACAATCCAGGTAAACTCTTGCAAGGGGATAAGGAGTTGTAGCAGTAAGGTCAGTGATGAACACAGTCTCTCCTGTGTAGGCGACGTTGGGCACAGCCGATTTCAAGACGATCGATTGTAGAGCCGCTGTGTCCCGTAGGATCTTAAGTCCGAAACGTCCCTCTGAATCTGAACCGTGGGTAGAGATAGTTCCTGGATATAGATGCTTGGTAAAGAGAGAGAGATCATTAGCATGAACACCAACATTCATTACAGGCTTACCGGACTTAGGGTGAGTAGGTTTAGACTTAGGGGGTTCGACGTTACCTTTAGATTGGGACTTACCACATTTGTCAATGGTGTGTCCATATAATCGACAATACCTGCAGTACAGTTGAGAGGTACCTTGATCTGGGCTCGCTTTCTCGTAACTGTACCAAGACTTCTTGCTGGTAGGATCTGGAGTCAGCCGGTGGATGAGGCTGTAAGTGTCAGCTGACTTCGCACACTTCACTAACTCCGTCTCTTCCTTGTCTGCTAAGTATAGGCGGACAGGAGGAGGTACACGTCTCAAAAATTCTTCAACCAGTATGAGGTTGACAAGTTCTGAAAAAGTAGAGACATGTGCTGCCTCCAGCCATTTCATGAAATATCTTCGTTTGGTGTTAGCAAATTCTAAGAAGGTGGTGGTACTTGCCTTGACGTAGTCACGAAACTTTCGTCGATAGCTTTCGGTGGAGAGAAGGTAGGCGTCCAACACAGCTTGTTTCAGGGTGGTGTAGTCGTTTTCCGAAGCCAAAGTGCTGAGTGTGACTGCTGCTCTACCTGTTAAATGTACTCTGAGAAGGGTAGCCCATTGGTCGTCAGGCCAATTAAGTTGAACAGCAAGGGTCTCAAAAGTGGTAAAGAACACATCAACCTCCGTTTCGAGGAACGGGGGCATTAACTTACTTGCATGGGAGATATTGAAACTGGGAGGAAGACTAGCTGCCGCTTGTTGGAGTTGAGCTTGGTGTGCAGCGTCCCTCGTGAGTTCTCGGTACGACATTCTAGCATTGCTTCTGCCTGTCGTTTGTCGTGGTCACGTTGTATCTCGAGTCGCTGTTGGTATAAGGCCAACTCACGTTCACTTTCTTCTTTCTTCAGTGCGGCCTCCCTTTCCTTGAGGCGGATTTCTCTTTCTTGTTCTTCCTTTTTGAGGGCAGCTTCTTCCTTTCTGAGGGCAGCTGCTTCTTGTTGTTGCTGTAGCTCGATCTTGGCAAGTTCCAATTTGAGCTTTATCGCTCTCAAGTCATCCTTATCTGAAATAATGTACTGTTCATGAGTAGAAGAATCTATAATACCTTCATCAGCAAGGTGATCCAGTATCATATTATTAATGGCAAATTTGTTGGCTCCATCAGGAACTTCCAAGTGATACTCATGTGCAAGAGTTAACAAATCGACCCTCTTAGCGTGACGTAAGGTCCCTATTTCACCTTCTGGATCTGCTTTGAAAGCTTGTAAGCGGAACATGGTGAAAATATAGCAAAACAAAGGAGACACGAATATAGTGAGAATATGGTGAATGTCAGAAACAGGAAACGTGGCAACTGATACCTATCCTGTGGGGAATTATTAATAATTAAAGTTAATTCAAGATGGTAAATGAATAAGGTCGCAGGAAATCTTGTACCTGGTACTCACTATGGGAGGATAAAGGCAAGAAAATCCTACTAATTAGTGAAAACTGAGTTTAAAATACAAGTGAAACACTAAATGGCTTCAAAATAAATGAGGTAGTCCAAAAAATGTAGTCATACCTTGCCAAGTCACTATAGAACATAAGCAATGGTACCCACTGAAATTGAATATGGTATTTACAGAATTAGCGAACTTTGTGCTCAAAAGAAAGAACGCCAATTCCCTACCTTTTGGTAAATACCATCAGTCTGACCGACGAGTAGGGGTGCGAGTGTCAACTGGTGACGAGAACTATCGGCGAGGTCCCAATTCGCCAATAATAGTTCGTGCTAGAGGATCTAAAGCCCTCTTTTTCCTCCTAGAGTCGGATTGCAGGACTTGGGTGCTATTGACCCGGAGACAGACCACAGTACCAGGGTACCTATGTGATAATCTGTCAAAAAGTGAGAAATATCTGGGGACAAAGATGTTAAACACGGAGGATAACACGGAAGGGGGAGACGACCAATTAAGAGTATGACTGCGGCCTACAGTCACCACGTAATCCAAAGTTGTCTCACTCTCACCATATGCTATTCCCGTAATGTACAATATACACAGCACCATATAAAATAAAGAATGATTAATGTAAATAATGGAAGCAAGGGAAATGAAAGCCAAGTATGCTTACCACAATTACCAATACCTGAGTGAAGCTCCGTGGACAGGCCCCCATTTATATGTGACGGTAACGAGTTGGAAATGGTGGTCGGCAGTCTTCCAACTAGCAGGTGTCAGTGCTGGGCCACATATAATATATAAAAAAAAGAAAAGGAAAAAAAAGAAAAAAAAAAGAATGACTGCGTGATTGGTAATCTGTGGTAAGGTCGAAACATAAAACACAATAATAAACAATGGATTTTAATAACAATAAAAAACACAAATTGAAACAAATGCAAAATCTTGGCTTAATGGTAAAAAATGTCAAGTGGAAAATAAATAAACATGAAAATAGATTACGTTAATGGGGAGGAGAATTGACATACAAAAGTAAATAAAATATGAATGCTGGAATATATGCACTAACTATAAACCTCTATTTGACCACACAAGGTGAGTCACTTAGGTGTTCATAGTCTGAGAGCACACGATATTCTGGCTGGCAGAAACGCAAGGGACTCCAACAATAACTGGCGAGGACTTGTGATTGGCGAGGAACCGGAGTGGCGTGTTGGTTGGCGGCCAATGAGGAAGCTGGATGGCCGCAAGTCGCTAGTTAGGCAGTTGAAGGGTTCGGCGCGTCGACCAGGTGTACAGCAGGTGCTGGAGTGGGGGGAGGAGGGAGTTGCTGGTACGTGTGGCTATCTTAATATATACGTTTAGCCACTACAAACGTATCTTGTATATTGATGAGGACGGGATGAGATACAGAAATAGCAGGCTAAATCTCTGATAAGAGATTATCGTCACAATATATATATATATATATATATATATATATATATATATATATATATATATATATATATATATATATATATTGTCGGGGTTTCACGGTGTTCTCGTTAGAGAAGGGTTAAAGCAACAGTAGACTGGATCTCCTTTCCAGGTGGTTGCTCCAACAATAACCCTTACTCACCGTCGTTCGGCGGGTCTTCCCTCAATCCTCTAGGCTCCACTGCTGGCCTCGGAGAGTATCCCAGTCGATCTCACAACCGGCCTTTAGATTATAAGATGAGTGGGAGCACAGATCGTTCCCTCAATCTGTGGCCCTCCCGACACCGAACTCTTACACAGCCTTCAAGGTCGCCAACTGTTTTTTTAGATGTCCAGTAACACTGCAGTGGTCAGGTGTAATTGTGGCAAGAGCAAATCCAGTAATATAGTATCAGGCAGGTCACTCTACTTTATATCATAACACGGTCACAAGATAAATGGAGGGGATGATATCAAACACCAAAGAGTTTTGGTATTTTACTTAAAAGACAACGAGAAATATATATGCATCAATGTATCAGAATTAATATATGACAATTGCTCCATTCATAGCATAATATTCTAGAGCGCACCATATGGCAACATCGGCACGTGTCACCTGTCAGAATGCCAGCTGACCGGGCCCTCGCGATCGTGGGAACAGACTAGTACTTGTTTTCTAATTGTCACGATCCCCGTTTATTTAACTTTTTCCAAAACACTATTCAACGTTCACATGGCTTACTTATGATTTCACTGGCCTCACGATCAACATCTTATTCACAATACTCTCACAGTGACTTTTCACTGTACCAAAAGATTACTCTATTCTTAATAATATTTACTGTGAATGCACTCACTTGATCACTGAACTTTTCTTTATATTTATACTTCCTCTTAAAGAGATATCACTGGCAATCACTTCACGTATATGATATTATTCAGCACACAATCATGTCATATATAAATCAGTAATCAAACTTCAGGCATATATATATCAATAGATCATAGAGATCAACACACAGGCATTTATATCGATAGATTATAGGAGATCAACACACGGGCATTTATATTGATAGATTATAGAGATCAACACACAGGCATTTATATCAATAGATTATAGAGATCAACACAGGCATTTATATCAATAGATTATAGAGATCAATCCACAGGCATTTATATCAATAGATTATAGAGATCAATACACCAATATCTGGTTTACTACCAATATATATAATAATAATAATCACAGATCAATAATAATAGTCACAGTAAATTCTCTGATGAATCTTGGTGCTTGCACACACCCACACATAGATATATATGTAAATTGATACTGTGAGCGCTCTGGGTAGCCTCACCACATACTGTGCTCTCTGTGACTTAAACTCAAGTGAGACTTGCTCACGACATATAAAATATCCTGACAAGAATATATATAGCTAACTAAAGGGGAAATGGGAGGGAACTGTAAACACCTACTTCACCTATCCTAGGATGACAGTTGGGTTGTAGCTCCTGGTCCAGGCTCTCGCCTCGTTCATCCAGAAACACAAGCCCACGCCTTAGGATGTCGCGTCTCGCCGCTTCTGTACACAGCAGGTCCGTGCTTCTTTCCCTACAGTACGTCGCAGGGTTGAAGTCGGTCTCCTGGCCGTCAACTTTCCTCCCAACTACGGCAGCCAGCCTACGTCTCGGCGGTCGTCGTACGTTTCCCAATTAGTCCTTGTCACTGTACTCCCAGAGTAACTGCCTCTCACCACTACGAAGTCACTGAAGTTATCAGCCGTCCCGGACGACACACGCACAGCACCCGACTTCAGAGCACTTGAAGCTCACAACACTGTCAATTCCCTCGTCGTCTAGATATATCGCTAGGTATTTGGGAAGACTTCTCGACGTGCTTGCATCCAACTGTTGACTCGTAGGGTTCCACGAAGGTGGGGTTACTGTCAAACTTGACAGGATCGTCGATCACACGTTCAACCTGGTTGACAAGGCTGTCAACCTGGTTCACTCACGGTGGGTGGCCCGGCCACTAAGCTGCCTCTTATACTGGTGAACTGCCAACGACGACACACGTCGATGCCCGGCCCACTTCTTGCAACGCACCTGTCCCCTGAGCACTTGTTGCTCAATATTCTGTCAATTCCTTATCTGAGCCACTTCTGGGTTGCAGGAAGACCTCACAGAGTGCGTGCCAACAACTGGAGACGCTTAAATCCACCGGAGTTCGGTAAATCCGTCACTCTGACAGGATGACCGATCGCGCGTCCTACCTCTCGGACGTGTCGTGAAAGACTGATATCGCCTGGCGCCAACACGGCGGACCCCCTATGCCTATGTGACGTCACTTTTCCCAAAGTTGGTTTTCATTGGCTCCCAGTGCCATGTCGCTGACGGTGACCAATCTGGCGCCACTGACGTCACACAGTTTTGGCGGGAGAACAGACTTGCCAGCGCCATATTGGCTCCCTAAAGGGCCTATCCCACAGGACAAAATGTTACATTTTCGCAAATTTCTCGGCTCTTCGAGAATACTGTTCTCTCCCACATATGTTCAATTGTTGCCTGCAATGTAGAGAACGCTCGGGAATAGTGGACATGACTCTTACAGCAGGCGTGGGAGAATTAGAAGGGGGGAACACCGTCACATACCCCTCCCCTTAAAATAAGAGTCATGTCTGGTTAGTGCATGCGGGACAACGCATCTGCGACTACGCTGTCCTTTCCACTAAAAATCTTGGCTTCCAGCCAGTATTGCAGCCGCCAATGTGTGACACTCCTCATGTGTCTGCAGACCGTCTTCAAGGTCATCCTGGGCGTCCACTGCTTACCTACTACGGACCGAGGGCTCCACACCTCACGTCCGTTCACCAGCTGGAACTGTGAGAAGTTTAACGGTTCTGCCACTGCTTTGCAAATGGCCAACAAAACAGGGCCCGCTGTCTCTTCCCACTCGTCTTCCTGCTCTACGCAGAACATTCTCAGAGCTGTCTCTGAGGTGGAGTGGAGTCTTCCGACCGCCCCCTTCGACTGCGATCGGTAGGGCGACGACCGAATCTGCATCACTCCCCGATTTATCACTGTTCGTCTGACACACTCAGACCGGAACATATTTCCACTGTCAGCCTGATTTTCCCTGGGCCTCCTCACCCAAGAGAAAAGATGTTGTAGTTGCCCAGCCACTTCTCTCGACGTTGAACGTCGCATCGTGGTCATCCCTAGGTGACCCGCAGAGTCAACAGCGTGCAACGGACTCAACACTGCCGCTCTGCACTTGGCTGGCAACGCTACTTGATCTCTCGTACCTGGAGAGGCTTTTCCGACCTCCATCCTTACAGGTTTACACTGTCTTATTAATATGCCTTTTGCCTGTTAAAGTGAGTAGCTTTCTCGGGACCAATACGTCCTCCTTTGGCCTTACAAATCAACTTGGGGGATTCTGCCTGCTGCATCTCCTCGAGACGAGTGCGGTCCACCCCGAGAGAACTGGTGAGGGTCACCTGTACCTCACCTTCTGGGCTGCCTTCGCCCTCCACTCGCTCTCCGGGTTCCATGACGAGGTGATCAATTCCCAGGCCGGCGGACGTCTCCTCGTCGGCCTTATCAGATCCACGTCCTCCTCGTCCTTCGCACTGCCTCGGAATCATAGCACAGACAGGGAACGCCTCCATGGCGATTCCTTTCTCGTCCCCACAGGCGTCGAACACTTCGCCTTTCTTCTCTAGTGCTCCAAGCACTCCTCGTCCTTCACGAGGTTCGGTAGGACACGTCCTCCACATGCGTCATTTCCCAAAATGACCTGTGCCTCCCTCGTGGGCATCGTCGCACAGACCCCCACTACTAGGGTTTGGCATCCATAAACCGAACTCAGGGTTACCTGGTGTAGGGGCATCTGCACTGGGCCTCCCACAGTGGTCACACTTGCCTCACCTACACAGGTATTCTCGTGACACTCAGGGAAAAGGGTTCTGCTCACCAGGGTAAATTCCGCCCCAGTATCTCTCAGCATCATTACCGGGATGGGGTCTGCGTCCCCCACCCTTACAGTTCCCTCACGCACGAATGGGTTAGCCTCCTTCTTCCTACGTACGGGTCCATCCCGCACTCCTTCGGCTAACTGGTCCTCTACCCGCACAAAAGCAACGTAACCCCGCTGCTTAGGACGTCTACATTCGCGCGCCATGTGTCCTATTAACCCGCAGTTGAAACAACGGATCCTTCTTCTTCCGCGGACTCCTCTTGCGCCTTCCAAAGACTCGTGCTCAGCATCTCCGGCCGTGACGATAACAAGATCTCTTGAGCTCTCCCTCGGTGACTTCTTCGGCGGTTCCACAGCACTCTTCTGTCCTCTGCTGTCTCCATTCGAGGGGTAGGACTTGGGAGAACTCGGTCCTGTCCTCCATCCGTCCGACCTTCTATTATTCCTCCCATAACTGGAGAATGCGGGCGGTCGGTGCTGTCCCTCTCGACATGGACGTAAAGCTTCCTCTAGCATGTCTGCTCGATCGGCTGCGGCTCTCGGGTCCTTGATGTCCGCCTCCTTTACTCTCACCCTAATCTCGGGAGAGAGCACGGACATAAACTTTTCCATGACCATCAGCCTCTTGATCTGTTCAGCCGACCTTGCTCCTTCTGACTCCAGCCATTTCACGAATTTCCTTTCCATGTCCCTCGCCGTCTCCGCATACGATTTTCCTGGCGATCGGGTACATTCTCTAAACCTTTTCCTATAGCACTCCGGCGTCAGCTTGAACGAATGGAGCACGGCCCGTTTTACTGCATCATAGTTGGTACACTCCTGGAGGTCGAGCATGTTGTAAGCTTCACGAGCTTCACCAGTGAGCCTTCCTTGAACTAGCTCCGCCCACTCTGCCCTCGGCCACTTCTTCAACGTAGCGACCCTTTCGAAATGCTCGAAGAAGCCCTCAGCCTCATTAGGCACGAAGACGGGCAAATCCCTCTCTCTCACTCGGCGGTCTTCCTGCTGTTGTGGTGGGGCAGTTGGAACTAGTCCTAGCTCAGCTCGTTTCAGCTCAATCTCCTTGTTCGCTTCAACCTCCTGCAGCTTCGTCCTAGCTTCTATTTCGCGCTCCTTCAGCTGTGCCTCTCGTTCTTCTCGTTGCTGCTGTGCCTCTCGTTCTTCTCGTTGCTGCTGTGCCTCTCGTTCTTCTCTGCGCAGCTGTGCTTCTCTCTTCTGCTTCCTCGCGCCTCAGCTGTGCTTCTCTCTCTGCTTCCTCGCGCCTCAGCTGTGCTTCTCTCTTGCTTCCTCGCGCCTCAGCTGTGCTTCTCTTTCTTCTCGGCGCAGCTGTGCTTCTCTTCTCTGCGCAGCTGTGCTTGTGCTTCCATCTGCAGCTTCATTATTTCTAGCTTGATACTGCGCCTGCTGCCACTGGATCCCCGGCTGCTGCCACCGGTACTCAAGTTCTCTCCTCCACTGGCAGGTGTCTGTGGCCGCTCCTCTCCTAAGGCTTCATCACGTGCCTTGAGCTGTGCCATGATCTCAAGTCTTCTTTCTCCCACTTTGGAAGCTCTCAACTTGATCCCAAAGTGGTCGGCGATCGTCTGCAGCTGTGCCTTGGTGCACTCCTCCAGTACTTGCTCGTCTCTCGTGTCTATAAACCTGGCTACTTTATCACCCTCCATCTTGTGACAATGAGTGAAAACCTAGGCCTGATATTTAATACCACAATTACCACCTTGATCTTGCTCTTATCCTGGCAAGGTCGCCAATGTCGGGGTTTCACGGTGTTCTCGTTAGAGAAGGGTTAAAGCAACAGTAGACTGGATCTCCTTTCCAGGTGGTTGCTCCAACAATAACCCTTACTCACCGTCGTTCGGCGGGTCTTCCCTCAATCCTCTAGGCTCCACTGCTGGCCTCGGAGAGTATCCCAGTCGATCTCACAACCGGCCTTTAGATTATAAGATGAGTGGGAGCACAGATCGTTCCCTCAATCTGTGGCCCTCCCGACACCGAACTCTTACACAGCCTTCAAGGTCGCCAACTGGTTTTTTAGATGTCCAGTAACACTGCAGTGGTCAGGTGTAATTGTGGCAAGAGCCAAATCCAGTAATATAGTATCAGGCAGGTCACTCTACTTTACATCCTCACACGGTCACAAGATAAATGGAGGGGATGATATCAAACACCAAAGAGTTTTGGTATTTTACTTAAAAGACAACGAGAAATATATATGCATCAATGTATCAGAATTAATATATGACAATCGCTCCATTCATAGCATAATATTCTAGAGCGCACCATATGGCAACATCGGCACGTGTCACCTGTCAGAATGCCAGCTGACCGGGCCCTCGCGATCGTGGGAACAGACTAGTACTTGTTTTCTAATTGTCACGATCCCCGTTTATTTAACTTTTTCCAAAACACTATTCAACGTTCACATGGCTTACTTATGATTTCACTGGCCTCACGATCAACATCTATATTCACAATACTCTCACAGTGACTTTTCACTGTACCAAAAGATTACTCTATTCTTAATAATATTTACTGTGAATGCACTCACTTGATCACTGAACTTTTCTTTATATTTATACTTCCTCTCACAGAGATATCACTGGCAAACACTTCACGTATATGATATTATTCAGCACACAATCATGTCATATATAAATCAGTAATCAAACTTCAGGCATATATATATCAATAGATCATAGAGATCAACACACAGGCATTTATATCGATAGATTATGGAGATCAACACACGGGCATTTATATTGATAGATTATAGAGATCAACACACGGGCATTTATATTGATAGATTATAGAGATCAACACACGGGCATTTATATTGATAGATTATAGAGATCAACACACGGGCATTGATATCAATAGATTATAGAGATCAATCAACAGGCATTTATATCAATGGATTATAGAGATCAATACACCAATATCTGGTTACTACCAATATATATATAATAATAATAATCACAGATCAATAATAATAGTCACAGTAAATTCTCTGATGAATCTTGGTGCTTGCACACACCCACACATAGATATATATGTAAATTGATACTGTGAGCGCTCTGGGCAGCCTCACCACATACTGTGCACTCTGTGACTTAAACTCAGGTGAGACTTGCTCACGACATACAAAATATCCTGACAAGAATATATATATAGCTAACTAAAGGGGAAATGGGAGGGAACTGTAAACACCTACTTCACCTATCCTAGGATGACAGTTGGGTTGTAGCTCCTGGTCCAGGCTCTCGCCTCGTTCATCCAGAAACACAAGCCCACACCTTAGGATGTCGCGTCTCGCCGCTTCTGTACACAGCAGGTCCGTGCTTCTTTCCCTACAGTACGTCGCTGGGTTGAAGTCGGTCTCCTGGCCGTCAACTTTCCTCCCAACTACGGCAGCCAGCCTACGTCTCGGCGGTCGTCGTACGTTTCCCAATTAGTCCTTGTCACTGTACTCCCAGAGTAACTGCCTCTCACCACTACGAAGTCACTGAAGTTATCAGCCGTCCCGGACGACACACGCACAGCACCCGACTTCAGAGCTCTTGAAGCTCACAACACTGTCAATTCCCTCGTCGTCTAGATATATCGCTAGGTATTTGGGAAGACTTCTCGACGTGCTTGCATCCAACTGTTGACTCGTAGGGTTCCACGAAGGTGGGGTTACTGTCAAACTTGACAGGATCGTCGATCACACGTTCAACCTGGTTGACAAGGCTGTCAACCTGGTTCACTCACGGTGGGTGGCCCGGCCACTAAGCTGTCTCTTATACTGGTGAACTGCCAACGACGACACACGTCGATGCCCGGCCCACTTCTTGCAACGCACCTGTCCCCTGAGCACTTGTTGCTCAATATTCTGTCAATTCCTTATCTGAGCCACTTCTGGGTTGCAGGAAGACCTCACAGAGTGCGTGCCAACAACTGGAGACGCTTAAATCCACCGGAGTTCGGTAAATCCGTCACTCTGACAGGATGACCGATCGCGCGTCCTACCTCTCGGACGTGTCGTGAAAGACTGATATCGCCTGGCGCCAACACGGCTGGACCCCCCTGCCTATGTGACGTCACTTTTCCCAAAGTTGGTTTTCATTGGCTCCCAGTGCCATGTCGCTGACGGTGACCAATCTGGCGCCACTGACGTCACACAGTTTTGGCGGGAGAACAGACTTGCCAGCGCCATATTGGCTCCCTAAAGGGCCTATCCCACAGGACAAAATGTTACATTTTCTCAAATTTCTCGGCTCTTCGAGAATACTGTTCTCTCCCACATATGTTCAATTGTTGCCTGCAATGTAGAGAACGCTCGGGAATAGTGGACATGACTCTTACAGCAGGCGTGGGAGAATTAGAAGGGGGGAACACCGTCACAACAGTCACATCAGGAGGAAGACAACAGTGAAGGAACAGGTGATTAAACTTAGGGTGGGCGAGGACAGGTACACAGAGAATGACAAAGAGGTGTGTGAAGAACTCAACAAAAGGTTCCAGGAGGTCTTTACAATAGAACAGGGAGATATCACGGCGCTGGGAGAGGTGGCAGCAAACCAGGTGACCTTGGATAGGTTCGAAATTACAAGAGATGAGGTCAAAAAGCACCTATTGGAGCTGGATGTGAGAAAAGCTGTTGGGCCGGATGGAATCTCGCCATGGGTATTGAAAGAGTGTGCAGGAGCACTTTGCTTACCACTCTCCATAGTGTATAGTAAGTCACTGGAAACGGGGGACCTACCAGAAATATGGAAGACTGCTAATGTAGTACCAATATACAAAAAGGGTGACAGACAAGAGGCACTGAACTACAGGCCAGTGTCCTTAACTTGTATACCATGCAAGGTGATGGAGAAGATTGTGAGAAAAAACCTAGTAACACATCTGGAGAGAAGAGACTTCGTGACAACCCATCAACATGGGTTCAGGGAGGGTAAATCTTGCCTTACAGGCTTGATAGAATTCTACGATCAGGTGACAAGAATTAAGCAAGAAAGAGAAGGGTGGGCGGACTGCATTTTTTGGACTGTCGGAAAGCCTTTGACACAGTACCCCATAAAAGGTTGATGCATAAGCTGGAGAAACAGGCAGGAGTAACAGGTAGGGCGCTCCAGTGGATAAGGGAGTACCTAAGCAATAGGAAGCAGAGAGTTACAGTGAGGGGTGAGACCTCAGACTGGCGTGAAGTCACCAGTGGAGTCCCACAGGGCTCTGTACTTGGACCTATCCTGTTTCTGATATACGTAAATGATCTCCCAGAGGGTATAGACTCATTCCTCTCAATGTTTGCTGACGACGCCAAAATTATGAGAAGGATTAAGACAGAGGAGGACAGCTTGAGACTTCAAGAAGACCTGGACAAGCTGCAGGAATGGTCGAACAAATGGCTGTTAGAGTTTAACCCAAGCAAATGTAATGTAATGAAGATAGGGGTAGGAAGCAGGAGACCAGATACAAGGTATCATTTGGGAGATGAAATACTTCAAGAGTCAGAGAGAGAGAAAGACCTGGGGGTTGATATCACGCCAGACCTGTCCCCTGAAGCTCATATCAAGAGGATAACATCAGCAGCATATGCCAGGTTGGCTAACATAAGAACGGCCTTTAGAAACTTGTGTAAGGAATCTTTCAGAACATTATATACCACATATGTCAGACCAATCCTGGAGTATGCGGCTCCAGCATGGAGTCCCTATCTAGTCAAGCATAAGACTAAACTGGAAAAGGTTCAAAGGTTTGCCACCAGACTAGTACCCGAGCTGAGAGGTATGAGCTACGAGGAGCGACTGCAGGAATTAAACCTCACTTCGTTGGAAGACAGAAGAGTTAGGGGGGACATGATCACCACATTCAAGATTCTCAGGGGAATCGACAGGGTTGATAAAGACAGGCTGTTTAACACAAGGGGCACACGCACTAGGGGACACAGGTGGAAACTGAGTGCCCAAATGAGCCACAGAGATATTAGAAAGAACTTTTTTAGTGTCAGAGTGGTTGACAAATGGAATGCATTAGGAAGCGATGTGGTGGAGGCTGACTCCATACACAGTTTCAAGTGTAGATATGATAGAGCCCATTAGGCTCAGGAAACTGTACACCTGTTGATTGACGGTTGAGAGGCGGGACCAAAGAGCCAGAGCTCAACCCCCGCAAGCACAACTAGGTGAGTACAACTAGGTGAGTACACACACACACACACACACACACACACACACACACACACACACACACACACACACACACACACACACACAACACACACACACACACACACACACACGGATCAGACGGGTCTGGGAAGCTCTTGCGTAGCTAGTGAATTGGGGGGGAAAATCAGTGTATATGCGTATATGAGTGTATATGAGTGATTGAATAATTAGTAAGCTCACTCAAAACCACAAGGAAGTGAAGAAAAACAGTAGAAACAGCACCACTGAAAATAAGTGTTGAGTACATTTGTGGTATTGTGAAATTGTGGAGCCGACATTGTGGAGCTGGAGTGACCTCACCACTAGTGACCTCACCAGCTGGGACGCGGGACGCAGAGACCTCACATCTGGACCAGCCGCGTGGTGTACTTTCTCGCCTGTTTGTGCTGCAGATTGAGCAAGGTATTGAGGAGCGCCTTTTTTGGCTGGGTTGTTACTGCAATGACACGATCAGGAAGGGGTTCAAGGTCAATCACCAGCAGGGATGAGGAGGAGGACAGATTTATAGACAAATTAATAGGGAAATTTGTAGAGAGAAGGAGCGATTGGATGGTGGATCTAATCCAAGGGATTAAAAGCGAGTTATTTCAGCAAATACAGGTTGAGGTAGAGAGGCAGAAACAAGAACTTATGCTCTATATTCAGGAAGAGATTAGGAAGGGAAGAGAGGACTGGGAAAGGGAATGTGCTCGGATCACAAACGAATTAGGAAGGATTAACAGCATGGCTAAGGACAGAGGATTAGTGGGGGATGGGTTAGTGACTGCGGTTGGGATGGAGAAACCCCAGGGGACAGGCTACCAGCATGACAAAGAATTACTGAGGAGGCGGTCTATTATACTACATGGATTATTCGAATCTGGGGCATCAACAAGACAAGACAGGATAGAGACGGAAAAATATGAATTGCATGAGATATTGAGATGTATTGGAGCAGGGATGGCAGAATACGAGGTGGATATCAGCCGCCGGGTTGGACCTTACAATTGTACCAAAAATAGGCCTGTTCTGGTACAATTCTCCAATGAGGAGGCTGTGGAGTACATAATGAGGAACAAGCATTTACTCAGAGGAAGTGAAACCCATTACAATGTGTTTATAGAGAGGTTTATGACGAAAGATGAGCAAATAGCCTACAAGCATAGGTGGCAAGCACGACACCGAACTAGCCTCTCAGGTAGTTTCACCTCCCAGGTCACATCACAGGTCACCCCCAGGTCACAACCCAGGTCACCCCCCAGGTCGCATCATCCCCAACTCAGCCCTCCTATACCTCCCCCCTGCCTCAGCCCCCCAAACCCCCCTGCTTCATCACCCCAAAACCCCCCTGTCCATTCCACATTTGCACCTCCCCAACGATTCCCCTGCCCCTCCAACATCACACCTGTCAACGACCCCAGTGGGTCAAGCCATGCCCTCCCCAAACCCACCTTCCCATCCCCCCTCCCCTACTACCCCTTCCCACACCCCTGCCCCTTCTCTTCCACTGCACCCCTCTTACACTCACCCCCAAACCCCACCCAACCCTCACCCCTCCTATGCACCTTCAGCCCACATTTAACCCCTCACCTTGTGACCCCCTAACACCTTCCCCCATCTCCCTCTTCCCCTCTTCTACCCCAAACCCCCACCTACCCCCGATTCCCCCCTAACTAATACGCCCTCTCTTCCACTCCCAGCACCCATGCTCCATTCTCCTCTCAGCCCTCTGTCCTCAATATCCCTCTCCCCCCAAACTTCTCAACCTCTATCTGACTCTCAGTCTCACTCTATTTCTCAATCCCCACATGCTATTCAGACCCCTAACTTTCAGACCCATTATGCCCTTCCTACCCCCTAGATGCCCAGACCCCATTCGCCTACCAGGCACTCCCAGGCACCCCCTAGCACCCCCCATTCACCCCCACAGCCCCCACTCGCCCCCCATTCACCCCCACAGCCCCCACTCGCCCCCAGACACCCACCAGTCCCCCCAGACCCCAGTGAAGGGGGAACTCAGACACCCGAGTTTCCAAGAAGAGTCTCAAGGTGTGGTACACCAATGCTGATGGGGTAGCCAATAAAGCAGAAGAGATAAAAGAAAGAGTTAGTGAGGCAGACCCAGACATAGTGGCAATAGTGGAAACTAAAATAAATGACATGATCTCGGATGCAATCTTTCCGGAGGGGTACCAGGTGATAAGAAAAGAAAGGACACAGAGACAGGGAGGAGGAGTGGCACTCCTAATAAAGCGGAAATGGAAGTTTGATGAGCTGGAAAATCCGGGTACCAATGAAAGCACGAGCTCCATACATGGAACTCTGACAGTGGATGGGAAGAAGATTGTAATCTTGATACTCTACAATCCCCCACCAAACAGTAGAAGGCCCAGGCAGGAGTACGAGGACAGCAACAAGGCATGTATAGATGAACTGCAGAGGGCAGCAACAATAGCGCATAGAATGAAGGCGAAGCTACTGGTCATGGGGGACCTAAACCACGGAGAGATAGATTGGGAAACGAGGAATCCCCATGGCGGGGAGGAGACCTGGGGAGCGAAGCTGGTAGACGTTATTGACAGGAATTTCCTAACACAGCATGTGAAGGAAGATACTAGGGAAAGAGGAGGGGATACGCCCAGCCTATTAGATCTCATTTCACCCAGAATGTAGAAGACATCGAGCAGTTGGAACATGAAATACCACTAGGAGCCAGTGACCATTGTGTCCTAGTCTTTTCCTCGCTGACTACAGGATGGGCTTAAAATTGTGTGACAACATGGTCAGAGCAGGTACGTGGGGACGGAGAATTGGTTACAGGACATAATTGAGGGACATAACACGTCCAGAAGGCCTAAGAGGGATTCTACCTGGGAGATCCGCGAAGTGCACGTGGGAAGGAAAGAGCTTATAGGACAAGAAAACCCGCGTTCAAGCGTATGATGGAATGATATCCATGTCCCTTATTGAACGGCAAAGAGGCTGAAAGAGAGTTATTCCATTCCAGAACTAAACGGAAAAAAAGCAAGAAGGGTACCGGTCAGACCGAATAGGAATATAATCACCCAGTTTGATAGGAAAAGTGAGGGGGGAAGCAAAGGAAGCAGAAAAGGTGTGGATTGGAGAAGCAGGCAGGATGTGGACCAAGGTTTGAGAGGGAAGTCACGACGAAGACACGGACAGAAGGACGAAAACAGGTTATTAGATTTAACTAGATCGCACTAGGAGACACGAAGATACATAAAACCATAAGACGAACGCTTAAATGTACGGGTTCAGGATAAAGATTTAAAGGAAAATTAATGACGTGATGTTGATGATATTATTGCAGCAAAGTCGAAAAACATTAAATATAAAAAAAATTAAAAAAAAAGCAACTATTAAATTACCTACATAGCACCATAATAAAATAAGGACAGATGTCGGTAAGAGGACCAAGTTAGTATGACGAAGCAAAGGTACTCTGAGGGAACGGAAAAACAGAAGGGGGGCATATACATACATTATCCAAAATGTTTTTAGGTGGGCACATCTGCAACATCATCATACAGTTTACCTTAGGGTTACAGAATAAGCGGACAAGGTAAATTCTCGCACGAGGACGATTCACCAGTATGAGTTGTTACTCGATCAATGCAAATTCACCCCTGGTAATTGTTTTTCGTGTCTCCTTTTGAGTGTTTTAATTGCACACCGAGCCATGATATGCAGTTTCCTACCCAGATTATTCGAAGCGTACAAAATTACCCTAACTGAGCCCAGGACTATTCAGACATAGTTGGTTTAACGGCAGAGGTTGCACAGAAAGGGATGTAATGTGAAAACAGTGTGAACAACACTGGATTGCAAGACAAAGCTGTGTTTGGACCAGACAAAGTATCACGTGGATACTTAAAGAGGCAGCCACCCCGCAGGCTTCAGTGTACCTCTGAAGGCAATGGATATTTAATGATCAATTATGTCGAGAGAGTTGCCGTGGGCTGGAAAGGAAGGGCAATGTCGTACCGAATTTTCAAGAAGGTGACAGGGAGGAAGTATGCCCAGCACTTAAGATAAGGACCCATATATCATTGACAAGACATCCCCTGCAAAATACTTGAAACAAGAACTATATAGGCATCTGTTAAGAACTGTTGAGAACCTGGAGATGGCGGGTTTGTAAACAAGCACAAACATGGTTTCTGGACAGGAAAAAATCAGCCTAAACCCCACAACCTTTTAGAATTCTATGAGAAAGTAACAAAGATAAGGCAAGACAGAGAAGAATGAGCAGACTGCATTTTCTTGGCTGAAAAACGGCATTTGACTTTTTGATACGTCGAAGTACCGCACATGAGATGCTATTCAACTTGAGAGGCGGCAGGAGGGGAAAGCGGGAAATGCCCAGAATGGTGGTATTGAAGAAATACCTTCAAAGAAGGAGAGCGAGGTGTTAATGGCGTAATGGGGCGTGGAAAGCTCGGAACAGCGAGACAGTCACAAAGTGGAGAGCCTCAAGGATCGGTGTTTGCTGGATGGGACGACCAATCCTCTTCTTAATTTACGTATAAGGACAGTTTACATGGACAAATTGATAGATGGTCGTTCGATACATGTAAGTTTGCGGATTATTATTGATGACGCAAAAATAATGAGAAAGAGTTGTTTGACAGACGAGGATTGTAGGATCCTCCAAGAGGACTTAAAAACAGGGTTTGCCCACGACGCATGCGTTCAGGGAAATGGCTACTAGATTTCAACACAGTAAATGTAAAGTTATGGAAGGACATGGGATCCGGTGATGATAGGAGGACAAAGGGACCAGACACAATGAAGGGGAACAGCCTACCTGTAAAACGATTCGAGAAGAGATCTGGGAGGGATGGTGTAGTGCTCACTCGACCGAGCACTAACAGCTAAACGCCTGAGGAACATAAAAGTACGGGATAACGACAGCAGCGCTACTCTACACTGGCGAAAAATTAGCACTTCATTCAGAACCCTAAAGAAGGAGGCTTTCTAGAGGCGCTTTACATGCATCACGTAGAAGACCGTCTTAGAGTATGCAGCGCCATCATGGAGCCCCCACCTAAGAGAACACACCTAAGGAATGAGAAGGTTAAGAGGTTTGCGACGAGGCTTTGTCCCAGAGTTACGATGAGGAGAAGGTGATTACATGAAGAGACGGACTGAAGGAATGAGAAAAACTGAACCTTTACGACACTAGAGAAAAGAAGGGATGGAGGAGATATGAATAGGGGACTATTAAAATATTCAGGGGATTGACAGAGTGGATAAAGATGAAATGTTCACACGTAAAATACCGAACGGACGGGGACTATGGTGGAAAACTGGAAGAAAACTCAGATGCGTCACAGAGATGTTAGAAAGTTTTTTTTTAGCGTGCTTAGAGAGTAGTAGGGAAAATATATGGAATTCAATTGGGGGAACCCTGTTGTGGGATAGCAAATACTTTTTATACTTTTAAGACTAGGTAGGTATGATAGGGAAATGGGCCAGAAGTCATTGCTGTTAAACAAGAGATAGCTGGAAAGGCGGGATACAAGAGTCATTGCTCGAATCCTGCAAGCACCAATAGGTAAGTACAAATAGGTAAAAGCACCACACAACACACACACAAACACACACCACCACACACCCAATACAGCACAAACACAACACACACACCACACACACACACACACACACACACACACACACACCGCCCCAGTGATTTTTATTGTCTACAAATGACTACCATTTTGGTATACAGAATTATATGCACCTGTTTGCTGATGATGCTACGAGTACTAGGAAGGAGTACGAAACTTAGATTTTTTGATTGTCAGGCCCTTCAAGAGGACCTGGACAAAAAAAGTATACAGGCAGAACCACTTGGCAAATGGATTTAATGTTAACAAATGCCCTGTATGAAATGTGAAATAGGAGAACATTGACCCCACGCAACCTATATGATGATGAGAAATCTTTAAAAGAATTCTGATAAAGAAGAGATCTCTGGGTGGTTCTAGAAAGAAAAACTATCACCTGAGGACCAATTAAAGAAT
>WNGS01053874.1:0-15949 GCA_020271785.1 Procambarus virginalis
TACACCAGGCCACAACACCAGGCCACTACACTACGCTACTACACCAGGCTACTACACCAAGCTACTACACCAGGCCACAACACCAGGCCACTACACTACGCTACTACACCACGCTACTACACCAGGCCACAACACCAGGCCACTACACTACGCTACTACACCAGGCTACTACACCACGCTACTACACCAGGCCACAACACCAGGCCACTACACTACGCTACTACACCAGGCTACTACACCAGGCCACAACACCAGGCCACTACACTATGCTACTACACCAGGCCACTACACCATGCTACTACACCATGCTACTACACCAGGCCACTACACTACGCTACTACACCAGGCCACAACACCAGGCCACTACACTACGCTACTACACCACGCTACTACACCACGCTACTACACCAGCCACTACACCACGCTACTATACCAGGCCACAACAACAGGCCACTACACCACGCTACTACACCAGGCCACTACACTACGCTACTACACCAGGCACTACACTACGCTACTACACCACGCTACTACACCACGCTACTACACCAGGCCACTACACCAGGCCACTACACCACGCTACTACACTACAATACTACACCACGCTACTACACCAGGCCACTACACCAGGCCACTACACCAGGCCACTACACCAGGCTACTACACCACGCTACTACACCACACTACTACACCAGGACACTACACCACGCTACTACACCAGGCCACTACACTACGCTACTACACCAGGCCACTACACCACGCCACTACACCACGCTACTACACCAGGCCACTACACAACACTACTACACCTGCAGGCCACTACACTACGCTACTACACCAGCCAGTACACCAGGCTACTACACCATGCTACTACACCAGGACACTACACCACGCTACTACACCAGGCCACTACACCATGCTACTACACCAGGCCACTACACCACGCTACTACACCAGGCCACTACACTACGCTACTACACCACGCTAATACACCAGGCCACTACACCAGGCTACTACACCACGCTACTACACCAGGCCATTACACCAGACCACTACACCAGGCCACTACTCCACGCTACTACACCAGGCCACTACACCAGACCACTACACCAGGCTACTACACGACGCTACTACACCAGGCTACTACACCAGGCAACTACACCATGCTACTACACCAGGCTACTACACTACGCTACTACACCACGACCTCGACCTACTCGACCTCATCCGCTTACCTGGAATTCTTCCTCCTCGACCTCTTCCTAAGAATATGAGTAAAAATGATGAATTAACCTTTATTATGACCGTGTTTCATTTTACTAAATGTAGAAATATACTTTTATATTTCTACATTTATATAAATAACACCAATAAAAAACTACGATTATGAAACTTTTAAGGTTGCCACAAGGTTTCAAATTTTTTTTAGCCAACGTTTCGTGCAAAACGTTTCAGAAACTTATTTACATCCACAAAAAATTACGCATCTAATGCGTGAAAACAAACGTTGCCAACACTTTCCAACACTTTCCAGATACGTTGTGGCAACCTAAAATTGTTTGCTGGGTGATCGCCACTCTGAGGCGCTGAAACAGAAAACTGGCAGCTCTTGGGTCTCTGGTGACGTCAATGAGCTTGGAGTCGAATTCCTTGAGAAATCCCAAGGCACTCTTGCCCCAGGGGTCATGTACCTCAGACGCTATGGGAACAAAGGTGTATCGACCGTCCAATCGCCTGTATTTGACTGATTTTCCTATTTCCGTGTGGTTGGCCGCCCCACCTGCTTGATCAGCTCCGAGGTGTACATAGATGTCAGCCAGGGTGGATACACATGTGTTAGTCCCACACCAGCTGTCTATCCCCCCTTTCAGGAGTATATGGTGATGCCATCAGGGCGAAATGCGGGGAAATTCGAGTTTTGGTCCCCTTGGATGCGAGGTTCTCTCTCCGCTGGGCAATGAGTTGAGACAAGGCTTCTTTTGATGATATCATTGACCTCGTTGTGTCTTGCATGCCAGCCCTGTGTGCTTCCGCAGTGCAACCCATGCAGTCCATAGTGGTCTGCTTCCACCATGTTGCAAATACACTTGTATTCATTGTGAATTGGGGCACCAAGGCAGAGGGCCACTGCTACACGAAGGGATTCTGGATCTAGACACGTGCCCATTGCCGATATGGGTACTGCCAGAGGAAGTCTCCTGCATGGGGGGCCTGCACTGCTCTAAGGCGGGCTTTCTCCTTCTCTGATGTTGCGGCTCTGAGCATGGCATTAGCTATTTTTTCTAATAGTGGGTGGTCCCAGCTGGACTGCTTGTGTTTTTTGTTGGTTCTATGATGGGTGCTGGGGCTGCAAGAGCATCCCACTGATTTGAACATTCAGTGAAAGCAGGATCGTGTATTCCTGCTGAATCACTCAGGAATTCATGTAGGCTATCTCTTACGCGATCGTGCGATGCGTGGGAGGAGGAAAGAAAGGCTGGTAGAGCAATCTGGGAGGCTGTGCGGACACCAAGGCTGCCGAGTCTAACAGGGAGGGTTGCTTGCTCCCACTGAGAGTCGTCCAATGGCAGGTTCAGGACTTTCATCAGCATGGACCTCAGAAGGGTGTCATACACATTTAATTTAGGGCTGTTGTAGGATGGAGAACACCTCAAAAAATAAGTCAACTTAGGGAGAGATAGGCATCTTGTGAGGAGGACGAGAGCATCATGGGCCTCGATCTTGTCAATCCTTTCTAGCATTCGCAATAGATCAGTGATTTTTGCATCCAGGACCTCCTAGATTGCTTGCGGGCCAATGGGGGCACCCAGGAGGATGCAGTCACGTGGCTCGACAACGAGAATATCTGGAAGAACATTTTTTATTTGGCCAGTGATGTCTAGGTTATGGGAGACTATTTCGCATTTGGATGCATTCAGAATGAGGCTCAAGGCATCTCTTTGCCCCTGGATTATCCTTATATCCTCCAAAATGGTATCCGGTGTTCCAGCGAGAGTGCCATCATCCAGGTACCAGATGTTTAGCTCGCTTGTCGGACGATCAGTGACCTCTTTGATAGCTAAGCAGAAAAGGAGGGGGGCCAAGGGATCACCTTGTTGAAATCCTTCACAGGAGTCTATTTCACGTTCCCCAAAAAGAAGCTTAGAGTCCCCACTGTAGCACGATCTGATGAATGGGTAAAGGGAACAGAAATGTTTGTGTACATCCCTTGAGGACAGCGTCTCTTTTGACTTGATTTAAGGCATTTTTAAAGTCAAGCTTTACTAATGCCTTCTGGGCCGGAAGATCAGCAATGTAAGCCTGCGCTGCACGTGCTGCAGCTTCACAACCTAGGGGGATCCCAGACCCGAGCTGATTAGATTTCAGCAAGGTGGCTGCTTCCTGGCTGATAGATCTCACTGCAGCCTTAGCTACGAGGCGTCGGAGGGTGTTGCCAACAGCAATGGGCCTGATTACCCTATCCTTCTTCTTTAGAGCACAGAGTGCTCCTCCATAAAAGAGAGGCCTGATGTCCTCGGGGATGCCGCCAACCAAATACATGTTGGAGAACCTGGTAAGTTACAGCAGAAGGCCCTTTGCAGCATCTCCTAGCACCGGGTTATACATTTGTTTGATGTGTTGGGGTCTTATGCCTGTAAAGCCCCCTGCTGAACCTGTTGGGAAAGCTATGGCTGCTTAGTACACCTCAGATTCTCGAACAGTCAAGGGTTCCATGCCAGTATTGTTTTCCTGGGGATCCCTGCTGCTGTCTGGGGCTCTGTGTGGGTGTTTGTCTTGTAGAGCCCGTCCTGTCGTGGCGCTCCTGGTGGCAATGGTGTCATCGCTGGTTATGATTCTGATAAATATTGTAATTCTTTATAGATAGGTAAAGCATCCAAAGATTTGAAATTTCGAATTTTGAAAGAATGAAATTTCGCATAAATATTACGTAGAAAGTTGCCAAGTATATATATTACTTTATTTATATATTTTTTCAATAAATTCTTATCAAAGTGGCGGGGTTTTCTTCAATCAAAAATTATAAAAGCATTTTTAATATAAAAATAACTGAATCTGCTTTAATACAAATTAGAACGCCATATAACATGAATATTAATAATGGTTTGTACACATTGAATCCACTATTTATTTGATCAATAAGAAACCATCTTAGTAAGATTAATAATAGACAACACTCCCAAGAAATATCAAGATACCTCTATGAACTCACATGTATAGGTTTTATGGCTGTTTGCCGTTTCCTCCTGTTTTTATGTTCATTAACTAGTATTTCGAAAACATTTTTTCACCTCACATGTTACCTTCCTTTTTCCTGCCTATATATTCAATTATTGTATTGCACAGAGAAGATCAACTCAACACAACTTTCGGGACACAACTCAGGGTGTGACACAGGAAACTCCACATCACTTTCATTCCAAACATCCATCTTAGTTTGGTGTGGGGATTTTCACTTTTTTCCTGACTGTAACTGTGTACAACGTCACCAATGTGCATATGGCAGACGCTCCACGTAGCTGTTGGAATCCAACAAATACGAGAGCAAGCAAACAGGGCCTGGGAGCACGATCGAGTAAGAGTCCTTGATGGTCTCCTCTCAGACTTGTTTCCTCTAGTCCTGATCGACGTTGGGCGTGGCACTCTCCTCAATGCAACTGAAACAATTTACAGGACTCCTAGGGTCCTTATCACATTTATAGTTTAGGGATTAATAGGCAACTCGGGGTGGAAGACACCTGAAGCTTAAGGCTAAAGTAAGTAAAATGGCAATATTTAGAAGAGGTTCAACGGAAACACCACATAATGCTTAACAATAGAATATTTTCACTTATCTACTAATGCAATGTGTGCTTGATTTACTCTAGATTGGCGTCAGCAGGGCTAAAATCGCATTTATGAATGTAATGTCGTGATACCACACAGATAAATACATATGCACTATCGGGTGTCTTGGTTTCGACCTATACCTGTTTCGGGGGTTGAGCAGATGAGAACTCTGGTTGACCACTCAGATCAACACACAAAAAGACACTTTAATAAGAATTCAAGATATTGTACTTTCAGGTAGGCTAGCCCTCACCATTCACTCACGGTCATTCAAGCAGGCATCCTCATAGGTGGTCTGACAGCTGGTCTCACTCGTTTCGATGTGAGAGCACAGGATGACAAGCTTTCCCAACATGGTTATATTTGACACAAAGGGGTACTCGCAGAAGGCGTTTTTACACTGACCACAAGTGGTATCCTATGTAGATAAACTTGAACGTAAACGACACAGACGCACCAAAATTGCACTGTCGTGTGAGGTAAGGGTTTGGCAGGCGGTGATGTCATGTAGGACGGTGAGAGTGGAGCAGGCGGAGGTTGGCAGATAGTGGATACATCCGCGGTCAGGACCTGAGTGGCGGCAGCTATATTACACCATGCAGGGGGCTTTGAATAAAGTCAAAACGAATACTTAGGCGGCGGCACTTCCTTAGTTCACTTTAGGTCACTATTACGGCCACAATGGGTCGCAACCGGGTTCTTTGCTAGAGGAACTAAAGTTCTGGTATCCAACCCGAAGTTAGTAGTGGCTTTCAAGAAGTGAGCTTAGTAATGCAAGTAGAACACAATGGGGGAGTTGCATTGAATATGACAGTTCATCAATTATCAATATATTCACATAATCACTTTCCCATCACCTCAGTAGGGAAAAGTGTGACTACGAGGACGCGCACCATCTGCCAGGAGGACCCCCCTGTGACTACGAGGACGCGCGCCATCTGGCCAGGGGGACCCCCAGCGACTAGAGCACCGCGCACCATCTGCCAGGTGAACCCCCCTAGGGACTAGAGCACCGCGCGGAGATTTTCCCGGAAGTTGAGGCGTGTCGGACGCGTGTGAGCATCTGGTGTTTGGGTATGTGGTCAGGGAAGATTGGGGTCATGTTGTTTGGGGTGTAGAGAGTATGTAGGGCTATGTGGTATGAGGTAAAGTAAGAGGTATGTGGATATGTTGTTAAGAGTAAATGAATATGTATGTTTGTTTTCCGTAGACTTAATCCTGTGTGTAGATAATAGTTTATGATTAAAGACTATGTATTGCTATGCGCCTAGAGTATGTGGCGAGTGTTCTAGATGACCCAACATATGTTGTTGGGGTAGGGGAGGGACAGGGGTGAGGGAGGGAGAGGATAGGGAGTCTGAGGGAGAGTGAGGGGGCCTTCCCATATGGCGTGAGTGTTTAGAGCCATTTTTGTGGTTTTGTGGTTTTTGTCAGCTTCTGTTTAGGTAGCACTTGAGAGAGTTGAAGTGCCAGGAGGGTAGGAGAGAAAGAAAGAGGTAGACAGAGCGACAGACAGACAGACAGACAGAAGGGTAGGAGGAGATGGGAGTGGTAGCAGGAAGTGAACCATTAACCTTAAGCGCTTTTCGATGCTCACCCCAACAGGGCATCACCTGTCAACCATCAATCAATCACTTCGCATTTGACTGGAATCATTTATCTTTTCTAGCATAGGTGGAGTCATATCTCCCCTCAGCAGAGATTATATGCAATAAACGGGGAAAAGTAAACACATTATATAAATTTATTTCTTTTATTAAACACTTAAGCGATTTACAACGATAATAATAATAATAAGGCTTCTTGATTGTTTAGCAGTCAGATGGGGAAAGGCTTTCATTCAGTCCATCGAAGCTTCGGGTCATCCTAGCCAATCATCCAATCTGTAGACAGGTAGATTGGGAGTCATTCATCCTCTCCATCGATCCTTCCCAGCACGAGGGCAGGAAGTGCTAACCGAAGAGTATTTCCAAGTAGTGGTGTGATCATATCTTCCCCTCCCCTACCTTCTAGAGGGGACACCCCTCCCCCCTCCCCTCCCTTACCTTCTAGAGTGGGACACCCCTCTCCCTCCCCTCCCTTACCTTCTAGAGTGGGTCACCCCTCTCCCTCCTCTCCCCTATCTTAAATTAAATACTATCATCAACCCGTATTGGACTCTCGGGCATTCAGTTAACCACTCGGTAAGTGCTTACTGAACGTCGAAATCATTTTATGTGTGCCCATTTTTTACTTGAACCCGTCTCCACTCCAAACCAGTCAGGACCTGGGGTCCCGACTCGGACCGCAGGTCCGGTTTGGAGTGGAGACGGGTTCAAGTAAAAAATGGGCACACATGAAATGATTTCGACGTTCAGTAAGCACTTACCGAGTGGTTAACTGAATGCCCGAGAGTCCAATACGGGTTGATGATAGCATTTAATTCAAGATTGAGAAACTAAAACTAAACTAAATGCCCACACATGTGACAATTTCCACATTCAGTAAACACTCCCTGAGTTGTAAACTGAAAGACTAAGCCAGCCAATGTATGGTTGATGATGATAGTAATATTTTAAGATTGGGAAACTTTAAACTAAATGACTACACATGTAGCGATTTTGCATTCAGTAAACACTTACCGAGTTGTAAACTGAATGTCGGAGCCAGCCAATACAAGGTTAGTGACAGTATATATATATATATGTGAGGTGATGAACTGGATACTGGCAGGGGAACAACGAAGCTGTGATATTGAAAAGAAACTGAACTGAATTTGAAAGTTTATTAATATATGTAATGTGAAACAAATCTACTGGAAAAACAGTAAGCCAAGTTGATTTGAAAAGAATATGTGAAGGCTGAAAAGCATGGTGCAGGGAAATAGGTAAAAATAAGAAAATAAGAAGTAAAGATCTTCATAAACATAACATAAGTTATCCATGACCGTAATTAATACAGTGTGTACTCTCTTAAAAACTATGTTCAGCGTGAAATCTCGTCACTAAGCATAACTTGTCACTCTGCGAAACAAATTATTGACTAAGTGTGACAGTGTGAATAAAAATGGCCACTTATGTTTGGAGTGCTATTTTAGTTAAGAAATACTGTAAAGGATGATTATTGACTAAAGAGAATTTCACGGACTGCTGATGTTTGATGTGTTGAACTGCTTAAAGGAAGCATATTTGCTAGAAAAAATTTCCTATGAAATAATGCGTGTTATATGTTTTGACTAACTAGCTAATGGCGTATTGCCATGGCTAATAATGAAATGACCCATTTTGTCTGACTCACTTAGCACAAGTGAAGAGAAAACACTGAAAAACTTGCAAAAGGTTAAAACTCTGTGAAATCATATCTGATATGTTAAGTTATGACTAGCCGTCCACAAAGCCTTTCCCCCTATCTCAACCCTATTAGTTCATGCTCTCGTGTTTCACTTTTTGTTAAAACTAAATCTACACACGCGATATGAAATGTGAAAAAAAATCTTACAATATGCTATGTTATCAGTGCTTGAATAAAATTATCAAGAGTGCTAGGCTATTGTTGAGCGCAGTCATCACGCTAAGGTGGGTCGGTGATGGAATTGTCAAAATGGTGTACCTTGCATACATCAGATCTCTGGTGGATTATGCTGCACCTCTGCTTGTTTTGATGACTGAAAGGACTTTGATGCTGATACGAACAGTAATTGGTGACATTGTGCATATTCTCAAAACATAGTTTCTGCAGACAAAAAAAAAATAACAGTAAATTAGATGCGAGCCATGATTTGAAAACTGAAGATGGGTGATGTGTGGGTTATTGTGTGGACTCGGGAGATATGATCATCACATATAAGTTTCACAAAGAAAAATGATAAGCTAGGAAAGGTTCGTATATTTAACACAAGACATCCATGCAGTAGTGAGATTTCCTTTGATGGCTGTGCACGTGACAATGAAAAAATAAAGTGTAAAGATGTTTCAGAGTGGTATTTTAGTCGAGAAATTATACTAAATTGTGTTTATTGTCTAGTGAGAGGCGGAACAAGAGACCAAGAGGTAAATGTCGTGATCACACAGTTAACAAAAAATATTAGAATTCGCAGGTATGTAGTGATCATGTCTCTCTAAACTCATCTGTGCATATTTCACAAAGACATTCTTCCTGACTCGCCACTCTTAGTTTGTGGGCCAGTGACACCTTTGTTTAAAATTAAATCTACATAGCTTCACATTTACAAAATGTTATTTGGTCATCAGATAGGAAGATGATTTTCCACGTTGCGTTACGTAACAATATAATGTGTTACAAGAACTAAACAGGGCTGTGGTAATATTTTTTTTTTTTACTTGTGTTGGGATGTAAAGGCTAAACATGGTTTACATTTTCAATAATGCTAATTGGTCAACAGAAAAGATGATTTTCACGTTACGTTACAATGTGTTACAGGGGCTAAAAACAGGTAGACAGTAATATTATATGGTAAGAGATGTAAAGGAGATAGTGTTTGGCTAAATGGGGATCGCATATCAATATGATATTCGGACAGAAAGTTACTCTTACTCTTAAAATGATATTTAGGCAATGAATGATGTTAACATGTTGGTCACACTACATTAATAATATTTGGGCAACGAATGATGACAACGTGTTTGGTCATGATATGTTACAAAGTTATAAAGGTGAGTGTGATGGGGGATCGAAAATTTACATTTGTGTTCCATCCTCTGGCGAGCTAGATGCTATGTCTCACCGAACCGAAGCCACTAATGACTACTCTAGAGTGAAGCAGTCTATCCCATAACATATTAGAGTCTTCAGTCCGCTTTGCTGTTTGACTTACTGAGTTACTGAGTGATGGTAGAAGCTAGGAGAAATGTAGAGAGAGAGAGACTACATGGTTGAGGAAATAATGTGTGTGATGGATGTGATAGCATGTGTCGTCGGATGCGAGTGTAGGTTAGCCGACATAAGAGCATGTGTGCGTCGGCCACAGCTGGCCAGACGTCTGTCACACTTCAAGAGGTGTACCGCTAGAATGCTCGTTCGCTCATTTACTCGAGACACCTATTAAGATGTAAAATGTTTCCCTCATTCAGTAAAACGCGATACGTAACGATATAATGTTATTTGGATTGCAGAAAGATGACTTGCGTTACAATGATACCTGGTTGATACCTGGTTGATGGGGTTCTGGGAGTTCTTCTACTCCCCAAGCCCGGCCCGAGGCCAGGCTTGACTTGTGAGAGTTTGGTCCACTAGGCTGTTGCTTGGAGCGGCCCGCAGGCCCACATACCCACCACAGCCCGGTTGGTCCGGAACTCCTTGGAGGAATAAATCTAGTTTCCTCTTGAAGATGTCCACGGTTGTTCCGGCAATATTTCTTATGCTTGCTGGGAGGACGTTGAACAACCGCGGACCTCTGATGTTTATACAGTGTTCTCTGATTGTGCCTATGGCACCCCTGCTCTTCACTGGTTCTATTCTGCATTTTCTTCCATATCGTTCACTCCAGTACGTTGTTATTTTACTGTGTAGATTTGGGACCTGGCCCTCCAGTATCTTCCAGGTGTATATTATTTGATATCTCTCTCGTCTTCTTTCTAGTGAGTACATTTGGAGAGCTTTGAGACGATCCCAATAATTTAGGTGCTTTATCGCGTCTATACGTGCTGTATATGTTCTCTGTATTCCCTCTATTTCAGCAATCTCTCCTGCTCTGAAGGGGGAAGTGAGTACTGAACAGTACTCAAGACGGGACAGCACAAGTGACTTGAAGAGTACAAGCATTGTGATGTGATCCCTGGATTTGAAAGTTCTCGTAATCCATCCTATCATTTTTCTGGCTGTCGCAATATTTGCTTGGTTATGCTCCCTAAACGTTAGGTCGTCAGACATCATTATTCCCAAATCCTTTACATCCTTTAAATGAGTTACAGAGGGCTAAACTGTCACACTGTCAGTAGACTTTTTCTGCTGGAACCATGATCACTAATGGGTGATGAGCACGAAGGACGATTGATAGTGAAAAAAAAAAAACCTCGCGCTAGGGGAAGACACAAGGTCCGACCCTGACGAGATGGAATGAGTAGACACGCGCACATTTTCAAATTATATTTATTTGGATAGCAGAAAGTTTGTTTTGGATAATGTAGGTCTGAGTTCAAGGCAGCTTGAACTCGTGGATAATGAACAAGTCAATTTAACACGGTTCACATTTCAATATTCAGACAACTGACCGAAAGTCGCTCTTGAATAAACTTTTTCCACCCACTATGCTAACACCATGTGACTGCATTATGATGTGATATGTTTACCAGTTGTTGAATAAAAGTCTGTCAAGATAAAAGTATGTAATGTCTGTCAGTTATTGAATAAAAACGTATTAAGAGAATGATAAACTTTTTTTCCATCCACTATGTTAACACCAGTCTTTTTTTTCTATCTAGAATTTATAGGTGGTGAACATGTCTCCCCAAACTCATCTGTGCTTATTTCACAATTATATAATAATAAGACAATTGAGCTGGACTAAGTCTCACTTACTTTTCATAATGTTATTTGGACTGCTGAAAAGATGACTTCCACGTTACGTTAGGTTAAAACTGCCACACTGTCAGCAGTCTGTTTTGTTTCTGCTGGATCGAACGATTACTAATGGCTGACGAGTGAAAACTTCCCGCTATGGAAAGACAAGGTCAGACCCTAACGAGACGGAATGAGTAGACAGACATACATTTTTCAAATGTTATTTATTTGGATAGAAGAAAGTTCGACTGATACAGGTCAGAGCTATTTCACTATCGACTCATTCGGTCTGTTTACATTTGGATAATGTAGATCTGATTTCAAGGCTGCGAGACGATCTTGAACTCGTGGATAATGAACAAGTCAATTTAATAATAGTATCAAGACTATGTTTTTGCGCATTGACTTATATATGAATGGTGTGTGACGTGTGTTACAAGGTCTGCAGTAACGGTGTGGGAAGAAGAGGTGATGGAGATTGAGAAAAAAACACGCTTACATTTCAATGATATTTATTGGGCCAGCTGATGTTGGGATCATAGTTAACAAAATTTGTGGGAAGTGATCAAGACTCACGATTAATGATATTTGGGCAGAGAACGACGTCAGCATGTTGGTCATGTTACGTTATACGGTTATAAGGGTGAGAGATGGGGGCCCGAAAATTGACATTAGTCTTCCATCCTCTGGTGAGCTGTCAGTCTAAGTGAAATGAAAAAGATACGTGAACAGTGGCAGCAGGAGAAAGGAAATGATGTTACTTTTCCAAACTATTAAATGATCTGGGGGGGGAGAGAGAGAGAGAGAGAGAGAGAGAGAGAGAGAGAGAGATGGATGGATTGAGGGATGGGTGGGTGGATGGAGCATCCCATTACCGTCACTCCCCTAGTGTCTTAAGAGGCATCTTAAGTGCCTCTCCTCTCTGTCAGAAGCCGCAAATGACCCTCCTACCCTCTCACGCCTTGGGGAAGCTCCCCTCGCCCCCTCCCCTACCCCCCATCAACATATGTTGAGACCCCTCTCACCTACACACAGCCTCTACATAGCAATACACAGTCTCATTTTTTTAATCATAACTATTATCTACACATTGGGATGGTTTACTTCTAACTAATTATTTATTTATTATTCTTTATAGCGAGAAAGTGTGCAAGCTGTTAACTTGCGGATGTCAAGTGTGAGGGGAGGGAGCGGATGGCTAAGGTGTGCGGTCTCACCTCACTTAGCCTCAGTCATGTGTCATCCTTTACAGAGGCAAGCCGGGTCAGAAGGCTCGCCTCCGCCCAAAAAAAAAAAAAATGTTTCCCTCTTTCAGTAAACACTAACCTACTGACTTTGAGTTACTAAGTGATGTGTATGTGGCGACACTTCTCGGGTCGATGTGACGGTATGTGGACCTGGTCCGTACTACTCTAGAAGGTAGGGGAGAGGAGGGAGAGGGGTGACCCACTCTAGAAGGTAAGGGAGGGGGAGGGGTGTCCCCTCTAGAAGGTAGGGGAGAGGAAGATATGATCACACCACTACTTGGAAATACTCTTCGGTTAGCACTTCCTGCCCTCGTGCTGGGAAGGATCGATGGAGAGGATGAATGACTCCCAATCTTCCTGTCTACAGATTGGATGATTGGCTAGGATGACCCGAAGCTTCGATGGACTGAATGAAAGCCTTTCCCCATCTGTCTGCTAAACAATCAAGAAGCCTTATTATTATTATTATCGTTGTAAATCTCTTAAATGTTTAATAAAAGAAATAAATTTATATAATGTGTTTACTTTTCCCCGTTTATTGCATATAATCTCTGCTGAGGGGAGATATGACTCCACCTATGCTAGAAAAGAGAAACGATTCCGGTCAAATGCAAAATGATTGATTGATGGTTGACAGGTGATGCCCTGCTGGGGTGAGCATCGAAAAGCGCTTAAGGTTAATGGTTCACTTCCTGCTACCACTCCCATCTCCTCCTACCCTTCGGTCTGTCTGTCTGTCTGTCGGTCGCTCTGTCTACCTCTTTCTTTCTCTCCTACGCTCCTGGCACTTCAACTCTCTCAAGTGCTACCTAAACAGAAGCTGACAAAAACCACAAAACCACAAAAATGGCTCTAAACACTCACTCCATATGGGAAGGTCCCCTCACTCTCCCTCAGACTCCCTATCCTCTCCCTCCCCTACCCCAACAACATATGTTGGGTCATCTAGAACACTCACCACATACTCTAGGCGCATAGCAATACATAGTCTTTAATCATAAACTATTATCTACACACAGGATTAAGTCTACGGAAAACAAACATACATATTCATTTACTCTTAACATATCCACATACCTCTTACTTTACCTCATACCACATAGCCCTACATACTCTCCTACACCCCAAACAACATGACCCCAATCTTCCCTGACCACATACCCAAACACCAGATGCTCACACGCGTCCGACACGCCACAACTTCGGGAAAATCTCTGCGCGGTGCTCTAGTCCCTAGGGGGATTCACCTGGCAGATAGTGCGCGGTGCTCTAGTCGCTGGGGGTCCCCCTGGCCAGATGGCACGCGGCCTCGTAGTCACAGGGGGGGGGGTCCTCCTGGCAGATGGTGCGCATCTTCGTAGTCACTTCTCCCTACTCACCTCATATATAAAATCATAAAGGGAGTATTCCTACACTGATATATACACAAGTGTTGCTCTCATAGGACACCAAGCGCTCCTCGATGCTCATACGATGCAGTCTTGTCAGCTTCCATGTTTCCTCAACACGGTACTGTCCTCATCCAGTACTGGGAAACACCAACGAGTCTACCCTAGCCACGGGCCAGCCTATACACAGTCTCACTAGATGCTCCTTGTGAACGCCCACAATCACTCTCCAGCCTGGTGCTGGCAGAGAACATCAGCCTCGCGCTGCTGGGCCTCTTCGTGAACAAATACAAGGGTAGCAAACCCCTGGCACGAGCTTCTTGCAACTAGCTAGTTACACTCCTCCGTAGCACCTTACTGTCAGTCGTCTCTTCCTCTAGCCAGTCCCGGGATACACCGAATTCTATCACTGCCACTTCACAGGCAGACAGTAGAACAGTACACAGTTCTTCGGCGGCGGCTCACTGCTTCCGTAAAGCAGAATGGAGTAGAGAGATATTGGCTGCCCTGGGTAGACTGACTGTCCTCGTACCACAGCAGCCCTACGTCGCCTCTGTGGATACAGACACGTCATCAGTACACTGGTCAGTACATGGGACACTAGGAAACACCACTTACGGACTCTGACATGAACATACAACTCCTCCTACAATAGATGGCGCTGATTTTCTAGGCGCCACCTCACCAGAGGTTAGCAACAGCGACCTCTCGAACTGACTAGGACAGGAATCTAGCGCCTCTTGCTGGTATCATCCTGCCACCACTAGATGGCATTGTCCATGCTGTGGGGGTTTCGGGAGCGGACTCACAGATGGCATTGACGTCGCTGCTCCATGCTCCGACGATAAAATCGGGTTCGTAACAGTCACTAAGTCACTCACAGAAGATCTCGATCTCACTTTTTCACTAGATGTTACCTGATACCAGTCTGTTTCATTTTAGTGATTCAAAGACTTTTATCACAATTGAAGAATTCTAAAACAATGTAATAACAGTCGTGATTCTAGGCGAGCACTGGTATATTGAAAAAGACACAGAGATTAACTTGACAGTAAGGAACAAATAGTGTCCTCTAATCTATTCGCCAACAGAATAACACCATCCACGTACAAAGTTCCTCACGAGAATGCCGGTGCAAGGAGTTGCAATTGCTTCCTTGGGGGCACAACCACCAGGCCTACAAACTAAACAATGTCATTGCAGCAAAGGAGCCGGATCCAATGATATTGACTCTTACATAGGGGATAGAAGTGTGATGTTATGACTACATCCAACACAATGTAGTATTGTTATGACACAATACAGAGGCGCTGCTTTGAAGGCCTCTCAAGCCACACGACGTGCGCGATTACGGGCGCTCTCGCATAATGCTACGTATGTCTAGCAGATATCTCAGTCGCATTATACAGAACATACTGAAGATAGTCCCAACATACACATTATATCAAAATCACTACTGAGAACATTTCTACTTGGCTCGAAAACATTGTCACGGCCTTAAAAATTTGTATTTACATGTGGTATTTAATTATGCAAATACGATTGGAAAGGTATTACTAAAAAGCAGTCTTCGTAGTGATTACTATCATTTACAATACACACTCTAAAGATTGTAATTCTTTATAGATAAGTAAAGCATCAAAGACTTTTGTCACAATCGAAGAATTCTAAAACAATGTAATAACAGTCGTGATTCTAGGCGAGCATTGGTACATTGAAAAAGACACAGAGTTTAATTTGACAGTAAGGAACAAATAGTGTCCTTTAATCTATTAGCCAATAGAATGGCACACCAACCACGTACAAAGTTCCTCACGAGAATGCCGGTGCAAGGAGTGTTGCAAGAGCTTCCTTGGGGGCACACCACCAGGCCTACAAACTAAACAATGTCATTGCAGCAAAGGAGCCGGATCCAATGATCTGACTCTTACTGGTGGGTAGAGTTGATGTTATGACTACTCCGACTACATTCACGGTTGTTATAAATAT
>WNGS01053876.1:0-23691 GCA_020271785.1 Procambarus virginalis
TGATATTATCATTCTGGTCCATGGTGTGTTGTGATATTACCATACTGGACCATGGTGTGTTGTGATATTACCATACTGGTTCATGGTGTGTTGTGATATTACCATACTGGTCCATGGTCCATGGTGTGTTGTGATATTACCATACTGGACCATGGTGTGTTGTGATATTACCATACTGGTCCATGGTGTGTTGTGATATTACCATACTGGTCCATGGTGTGTTGTGATATTACCATACTGGTCCATGGTGTGTTGTGATATTACCATACTGGACCATGGTGTGTTGTGATATTACCATACTGGTCCATGGTGTGTTGTGATATTACCATACTGGTCCATGGTGTGTTGTGATATTACAATGCTGGTCCATGGTGTGTTGTGATATTACCATGCTGGTCCATGGTGTGTTGTGATATTACCATACTGGTCCATGGTGTGTTGTGATATTACCATACTGGTCCATGGTGTGTTGATATTACCATACTGGTCCATGGTGTGTTGTGATGTTACCATACTGGTCTGTAACAATCGAGGCTTGTTGTAAAAATTATCCAGAATGGTTATCTACACAAGGGAGAATGGGAAGCTGGACCCGCGTGGGAGCATCCCCCAGGGACTTAGCGGTGGAAATAACCACCTTTGTTCCCAAGCTTCATAATGAATCATTCTACAGTATTCACTTACTTAGAGAAATTAACCTTCAGTCATTTTGCATTCAAATTGCATTGTATAGTACTACTGTTCATAATATCAAGAGTATTCTCATTATTAGAAGGAGTTTAAGTCACCATCAGTGACGTCACAAGCAAGAACTAGGCTGTGAGGCGGAGTGACCGGAGGTCACAGGTCACGAGGTTGACATGTCCTCTATTTCTCAAAGGTCAAATAGCTATTTTGTAATTGGGAATAGCTCTTCCTTAAGATGTTTGTGTAATTTAACTTCAGTACAATAAATCAATCAATCCGGATAATTCAGTACGACAGAGGTTAATTGTTATAACTTAAGCCTGGCAAAGTAACTTAGATACTAGCGGAAGAATACAGATCTAGGCCTCTGGGTAGAGGAGAGAGAGGACAGAGCAGTGTGGTTTCAGCAGCAACTGGGAGAGGTCATCCATCTCACCTCTTCCCCAAGGCAACACAACATCTAGCTGTCTATAGAAGGTAAAAGTTGCTTGGAGTTTCTTAGGGATAGGTCACTCATTGCCGTTAAATTTATAGTCAATATTCAGTTAGGGAGTGTTCAAGTAGGGAGTGCTCAATTATTTAGATTTTGCTTAATTTTTGAATAAATTAATTAGCTTAATGTGTATTTTTATTATTTCCATTTTCTTTATGTGAATTGTCCTTGTCACGTGGTTCCCACGTGGTCGAGTTGAGGTGGACGCCTATGCTCCTCGAATCTTATATCATTCACATCCAATCAGGATTATTATCCTGTTGATTTTAATTAACTACACACGTAAGATCCAGGTTTTATTTGTACTAGTGGGGAATCAAGCCCCAAGGTTGATTGTTTAGCGTGGTCGATCCAGATCTCGATCATTGCTCATTTTGGTTACTGATCTGGTGGTGGCGGCGGAAAGGAGATCCTAGAACTTTGCTAGAAGTCTATTTTCACGTCATACGGGTTGTAGAATCTCAAGTCGGTAAATCGTCTTGAGACCACGTGGCGTGGAGTCGGCTCGAGTAAAAGTCGTGGGGTCCCTTGGTTAAGAACTAAAGTAAAGAACACGGGTAAAGAGAGAAAAAGAGGGTAGAAGGAAGTGAGAACCCGTCCCGTGTTACAATGGTGCACAGCGGTGGTTTCAACAATTTTGTTTGAAATTGTTGAAAGGCTCACGCGTCTCGCCATTCGGACACGTGCGTGGAGGCTAGGGAGGACAGCCGCGGGCCAGGATTAGCAGTGCGCCTCACGACAGTGCGTTTGAGTGGGGATTGGCGAATCTTGCGTTCATGCGGGCTGATACTATTAAGGATTAGTTAGTAAGTAATTTCTGTTCAGTTTTATTGGTTAAGGAGACCGCTCCGAGTTTATTGGACTGGGTACCATACTCGACCCATTGCAATAGATTCAGAGGTGTTGGGAGCCATCATACTCTCAACAGCAGTTCCTTGTGGGCTGTCTGGGCGGATTTATCTGTGGGACGCCAGGAGATAGTCCGAGGGCGTTGTTAGACGACCCAAACGCTAAGGAAAAACGTAAATCCGTGAAGGGCGTTGCGGCCTCCGAGGGACGGACTAGTATACTACCTAGCAACGATTCAACGACTAAGTGATCGCACACTTAGTGGAGGTTGAGTCGCCTCTAGTCTAATTGTTGCTGAAAGCTGCGTGTCGCTCTGTTAGAATCTAGACGGTCGAGACCCCTAGGCTAGGCGCGGGACGGCGAGCCGGTAGGAGCAATTATAGTATTAAGTCGAGTGTATCTTTAAATTAAGTATAATTAAATTTATAAAGTAATCCCGTTTAATTGCGTTTTCTAGAGATTAACAATTTTTCCCCTAAATTCAATCCCCGGTTCAATTTTTTTTAAGTGTTCAGTATTTTCGTGTATATTAGGCTAAGTGCGTACATTAAGTCTTGCTATTCCTTATTATATCAGTCTAAGTCAGAGGCGTTGGTTCTAGAGCGTAGTTAATCCTCTGAACTTAGGGCTATAGGTCGGTCACGATAGTTAAGTGAAGGAGTTTGTTAAGGGATAGTAATTTTCGTGTAAGTGTCTGATAGAACTCGTGGAAATATTTCTAAGTATTTTGGGATAAGTTTTCGGCTAAGTCAACGTTGGAAAGTCGTTAACTGTAATTAATTTGTATTAGTGGGTCACGTACATGGTCTGGGTATCATTAGGATTCCCCAGTCGTTGCGAGTGATATTGTTTCTAGTTTTACCAGTAAGACGGTAGAATTACGTTTTTAGACTTAGAATTTTTTTGTGGAAACGTAGGTCGAAAAATTTTCTAAGTCCAGCTTGGGCTAGATTCGTACATTTTGGCGAAAATTCGAATTCTCATGTTTCGTGTATTCTGGGGCCAGCATTACTCTCTAGTGCGCGCAAGGGACGTAATTCTGTTCTTAAGCATTAAACAGTGATAATTACATTTTTGCCGAATTTAGTTATTTTTCGAGAAAATCGTGTTGTGATTTTATTAGAGTCCACTTGAGGTGAAAACCTCAGATTTTGATGAAAATTCGAATTGATGAGTGTTGAAACCGCCCGATGTGTCAGTGTTGTTTTGTATACAGTGTCAGTATTAAATAATAGCGTATTTATATCTGAGAACAAGAAACCCATTTTTGACGAATTAAGGGAGTTTTACCATATTTTGGGTGATAGAATTTTTTCTGGGTGCAAAAATTTGGCAGAGTCCAGCACTGAGTAAAAAACGCAAGTTTTTGGTGAAAATTCAAATTTTGGCAAGCACATATATGTCCTGGGAGTCTATATTAATCGCTAGAGCTGTTTAGTAACGTAAAACTAGTTATTTTCCTTCAGAACAAAAATTTTGATTTTTCAGCGTTTAAGCGAAAAAGCGCGGGACTTAGTTTTTCAGCGCAGCTGGCCCCGCTCCATCAGTCATCAGTGGCCACGCTGCTCACTTCAAGTGCGTTTAGTATTAAAGTACAGTAAATATTCTTTATTAATCTATCACGAGTGCTGCGCGTTAATTATTTTATCATTTTAAATTGTTTTATATGAATTAGATTCTTTAATTTTTTTAACGTAAAGGACTTAGGTTTCAGTAATAGAACTGCGGGTTACTTCAAGGTCAGACACGAGTGCGGGGCAGACGCTCATTCATCAAATTCACTTCAGCGATTCTCTCGATTAATCGTTGTATTTCCTACTTTGGGAATTTGGTTAGTTTTTTCTTAGAAAAGAGTTGTGTTTTTATTTGTGTAAGTTCACGGTTGTAGTGAAGTCCGGGTAGAGGTTGTATCGAAGGGTAGCTACAAGAAACATGGCACACCAGCAATCACAGGACATGCTTAACCCAGACAGTGACCAGTCAGTGGCGACCAGTGGGAGTGGAAGTGTAGAGGATCGCACCTCTTCCGACACCACTGGGGACCGCTCGGGTAGCTCAGCTGACGTCACAGGTGGAGTCAGTGGGACTGAGGCGACGGGGTCGCGGGTTCTGCAAAGGACTGGGCAGCCGGGCGTATCTTTCCGGGCAAGTGCAGATACAATTATTGATATGAGTGGGGAGTCTAGGGAGGATTCGTCCCAAGAGTGGGGGGAGCCGTCTTGGGTTCCCCCACACATAACATCGACGCCACACCAACAGCAGGAACAACATCACAGAGCAATACCACAATACCTGGGTACACTTCACCCATCACAACAACCTCAACCCTATCCCTATACCAACCCCATCCTCACTTCCTATACCACCCCATCCTCCTCCATTCCTATACCAACCCTTTCCCCCAACCCCACCCCTACCCCATACCCATTCCTACCTCAGGCCCCCCTTTCCCATTCCAACCCCAGACCACCCACACAGTACCTCAACCCCAACCTCCAGCCACACCCCAACCCCAAGCTACCCACACCATTCCTCAACCCCATCCCCACCCTCAATCCACACCCCAACCCGAGGCTACCCACACCATTCCTCAACCCCATCCCCACCCTCAATCCACACCCCAACCCGAGGCTACCCACACCATTCCTCAACCCCATCCCCACCCTCAATCCACACCCCAACCCGAGGCTACCCACACCATTCCTCAACCCCAACCCCACCCTCAACCCAGTTCCCAACCCCAGGGCCCACCCACTTCCAGTAGCCCCGCATCATACAAACCGGGAATTATGAGTCTGATTCCCAGGTTGACTCTACCGACACTCAGAGGTACGGAATTGCCGCTTATTAAGGTGGAACGCAACCGCCGAGTGGAAGACTGGCTCTGTCAGATTAGTTCGATGCTGGAGGCTGTCCCAGAGGACAGTTTGAAAATTACTCTCGCTATGGGGTCTTGCGTGGACGTAGCCGGTCCACTGGCGAGATTGTCAGAGTTTCAGCACCTGACGACTTGGCCACAGTTTGTCCAAGCGATTAGGGACAGATTTAAGGAAAAGGTGTCAGAAGATGAGGCGCATTTTTATCTGCAGTCACTGAAGAGGGATGACCGCAGCACCGTCAAAGATTTTGGGACACTATTAAAGGGCAGGGTTGACGACCTTACTACGGAACTGGGGTTAGATTCCAGTCAGGCAGAGCGATTAGCCAAACAATTGTTCTGCAAAACGTTACCTTCTGCTATGGGACCGTTTTTATTTGCAGAGGGAGCGTTCGTGAGTTATAAAGACCTAGTCCAACAGGCCGCCACAGCCTTGGACAGGCAGACGCGCACAGGGACATCGGGCGCTCAGCCGTCCCCATACGTAGAGGCGTTGAGTCAAGGCGGGCGAGACCAGCTGAGAAGCTGGAGCGCGGGTTCGCCAGGCGGGAAGCAGCCCTCAGCTGCAAGTTCGAGCCACCCTGCGCGGGGTACCAACAGAGATCCGCGGAGGTGTTACTCCTGTGGGAAGCACGGACATATACAGAGAGATTGTAAAATCATTAGTACGAAAGCATGAAAGCAGGCTCCTAGTGATGGTAGGCCTACTTTTGAAGTGAAAGTGGAAGGTGTAAGATTGACAGCCTTTGTTGATACAGGAAGCCAGGCAACTGTTATTAAAAAGTCAGCCTTCAGCAATTTTAAGTATGCACGTCTTAAACGTTGCGCAAAGACATTAACAGCGGTCAATGGGGAAAAGATTGAGATCGTAGGTCAAGGTACAGTTAATTTTGAAATTGATGGGGGATTGCAGCCTCACACATGTACGATCGTAGAGAACCTTGATTTTCCTGGTCACATCTTAATGGGAACTGATTTTCTGTCGCGATTTGATTATTCCTTGTCTGCTCAAAAAGGGGCTAGGAACTGCAGGTTGCAGTTGGGACAGACTTCCTACCCAGTGGAGATGATCGACCATCCCCCAGTTGTAGCTTCAATTAAGAGGAAGCAGAAATATAATGCGCACTATCCAAAATTAATTTTTAAGTCTCTTCCAGACACAGTTAAGAGGTCATGCGCATTGCATGCATTGACTAAACAGAGTTGCCCACCACATTCTGTTAAATTTATTAAAGTAGCCGTGGGACGTCACATACAACCAGGTACCACCCTTCAGGTTGCTGGGAGATGTGATCGCTTATTAATTCCTCATCACTTAATTGTAGTGCTCGATAAAGGTGCACTCATTCCAGTTGTCAATCTTTCACATAAGACTTTTCGCTTCAGGGCAGGTGATAGGGTATCTCAGGGAACCATGGTGGAGGACACAGAAATCTTTCACAATGAGTCAGCTGAGACGCCAACCGTCACTGCACAATGTAGTGCATTAAACATGCTAGATACTAAAACTCCATCAAAAGTACAGTACGAGACGAGAAATGTTGCACAGAATGTGGAAGAAGTAGAAAAATTAATTTCAGCACTTGATTTGCAACATGTTACACAGGCAGATAGGAAGGCACTGAGAGGAGTTTTGCGAAAATTCCCGAAATTATTTGCGACAGAGGATGACCAGATTGGTCTCCTTGATAAGATTGAGCACACCATTCCAACTGGTGATCATTTGCCTGTGTACACGAGACAGTGGAGGTTGCCGGAACAGGCAAAGAACGTTATCAGGGAAGAGTGCCAGAAAATGTTGAGGCAGGGCGTGATAGAGCCTAGTACGTCACCGTGGCTCTCTCCTGTTGTGCTAGTTCGGAAACCGGACGGTAGTTATCGTTTCTGTGTTGACTACCGGAAGGTGAACGAAATAACTAAGGGTGATGTGTATCCGTTGCCCCGAATACAGGAGATAATAGATCAATTTGGTGCTGCTAAGTATTTCTCAACTCTTGACGCGAAATCGGCGTATTGGGCGATTCCGGTGGCAGAACAGGATAGGGAAAAAACAGCGTTCTCGGATGGTAGGCACACTTATCATTTCCGTAGGATGCCGTTTGGTTTAAAGACAGCGCCTTCGTCATTTCAGAGGGCCATAAACTACATCCTCAGTCCGGTCCTGGGTAGGCATTCTTTAGCGTACCTGGATGATGTTGTGATATATTCCAGGACGTTTGAGGAACACCTACGGGACTTGACTGAGACTTTGACGTTGTTAGATCAGGCAGGGTTCAAGCTGAACGTTCAGAAAAGCACCCTGGCGGCTCAGAAATTCAAATTTCTGGGGTTCCAGGTGTGCCCAGACGGTATCCGACCTGACCCAGATTCTTGCCGCGCCATTGCTGACATGCCTACTCCAAGGACAGCAAAGGACGTGCGTAGGTTTTTGGGGGCGGCCGGATATTTTCGTCGTCATATTGAAGGTTTCGCTGGCATTTCAGCACCCCTGACTGATCTGACAAAGAAAAATGCGAAGTTTGTGTGGAAATCTGAACATGACGAGGCCTATCGCAAACTGAAAGACCAACTAATCACGACACCGGTATTGGCTATTCCTGATTTTGAGAAAGAGTGGGAGGTGCACACTGACGCCAGCGGTATAGCTATTGGCGGGTGCTTAATTCAGCGAGATGCGGATAATTTACCCCATCCAGTAGCCTATTTCAGTAGAAAGGTCAAAGGACCTGAAGTTCGTTATTCAGCTACGGATCGGGAGGCACTGGCAGTAGTAGAATCAGTTAGGTACTTCGAACCTTACCTATTTCAGCGGCACTTCGTAATTTACACAGACCATAGAGCGTTAACACACATATTTAAGAAGCGAACAAAATGCCCACGAATGTCACGCTGGTCTCACGAACTTTCTGCCCACTCATTCCAGATTTTGTACAAGCCTGGTCCAGCACATGTTGTTCCAGATACGCTAAGTCGAAACATAGCGGCTGTTCAAATCAATGAAAATATTGAAACCATTCCATCAGATAAAATGAGAGAGTACCAGATGAACGAGCCTAGATGGAAAGAAATTATTGAGTATTTAGAAGGAGGAAAATATCCGAAAAAGAAAAAGAATTTACCTATTCATGATTTTGAAATGAAACAGGGCGTCCTGTATTATGTTAATAGCCAGAATGATAGGGCAGTATTTCAATTAGTTATTCCGGACGCGTTGCGGTCATCAGCGTTAAAGCTTGCGCATGCTTCGAAAATTGCAGGGCATCCGGGGATCTTTAAAACCCACTTAAAGGCAAAGTCTCTATTTTATTTCCCAGGATTACTTTCTGAAGTAATCAATTTCGTGAAGTCGTGCAATCGTTGCCAGAGGAGAAAAGGTACCCTTAAGGTACAAGCCCCACTTCAGGAATTTCCTGAAATTCGTGAACCTCTAGACCGGGTGGGAGCAGATTTGATTGATTTACATCATAGTCATTCAGGGAATAGATACGTTTTGGTGCTAGTTGACCATTTGTCTAGATACACTACACTAGTTGCATTACCTCAGAAGGATTCTCGTACGGTTGCAGATGCGTTCTTGCGTAGGTTCGTTACTGTATTCGGACCTCCTAAAGTTTTAGTCTCAGACCGGGGTCAAGAATTCAATGGGAATATATTTAGAGAAGTTTGTAAGATTTTAGAGACAACTTCGGCTTTTACAACAGCCTACCACCCACAAGCAAACGGAATGACGGAAAGGACTAATCGTTCAGTCAAGGATATGCTTGCAATCCTTGCTGAACATGACGCAAACACCTGGGATGAACACCTACCCTATGTTCAGTTAGCCTTGAATACTGCCATCCACCAATCAATTAACACCCAACCACTTCATTTGTTTACTGGTAATTCATGCAATTTCCCCTCAGGTCTGCTTAACAGACATAATGTTGCATACGGGGAGGACTATCCTTCAGAGGTCCTTGGAAAAATGAGAAATGCATGGAATATTGCAGCTGAAGCGTCCAAGAAAGCACGGAACAGGTATGCTCATTTTTATGACAAGAAAGTGCGCCCTCTTGAGTTGAAGGAAGGAAGCCTCGTATTGAGAGTGAATGAGGCTGCGCCCGCCAATCAGAGCAGGAAACTAGCTCCGAGGTGGCGAGGGCCGTATAGAGTAATTAAAAGGGCGGGGCCGGTGAATCTTGTTATAAAAGGAGTATTCGAGGACCAGGTGGAAAGGACAATTCATGTTAATAAATTGAAACAATATCATGCTAGAGAGGAATTAGAACTGCCTTCAGCGGGTCTAGTTCCTGACTCTGCAGTGCTGACTCATGGCTTCACCGACGAGTCAGGGGATGAGGATGACCCTCTGTCATCGCTCATCAGTAGTCAGGTGCAGTCTCGCCACCCTATGGTGACGAGATCTCGCGCTGTACAGTAAAGTAACTTCCTTGGTTAGTATAATTTAGTATTCATTAGATTTTCCTGTAATGGCAATGAGGTGAACTATTCTATACTTAACTCGGGTAGCAACTTTTACCGTGCTCTGGGGTTCCACTTCCACCAAACCCAGAGTATATCTATGCTTCCGCTGTGTTGTGTCTGTCTGTTCCCAGGTCTGATTGGTACACCGACCCAGTTGTTCCAGCCACACGTGAACCCTTGTCTGTAAAGACAGAGGGGGGAGGCACGTTACACAAAGCCCTCCCCCCACCAGACCCAGTAACCCATACATCAGTTACTTTGGGGATGAGTGACTATCCAAGAGTCACCCGGCCGACGCCTCACGTCACTATACGAGGTTGTCAGGGCCAGCAAGCTGTCCACATTTAGCAGTCACCGGAGGTGCCATACAACGCCAGGGTAGCTGTCTCGAGATCACCACTACCCACCTGCTGCGTCATCAAGACTGCAGTCATTCCAGCAGTGTTGGAGGAGAGGTCAAGAAACTGGAAAGCAAGTAGCAGTACTCAAGAGTTTCGCCGGAAGATTAATGATTACGTCATCTAAAAGCAACAGGAACGCGGAACTAAGGCGGTCACAGGTGGAAGGCACGGTTTCCCTACAGAGTTCCGGGACTCGCCAATAGAAGGTCGCAAAATTGCCTCCTTTGGCCTAAAGTCGGCGGTACGAGGGTATACACAGTTGGTGTTTACGGCCTAGTAACCTGGTGATATCAAGAAACGCCTGAGATGTCGTGAGCAATGATGGAAGACGAGATTCACCTGTTCTGCAAACAAGCAAACCCGCCTCTACGACCCTTTGACACCACTCCTGTTACGAGACACCGTTGGTACATCCAGTCCTGCTCTGCTGTGGTCATCTGCAACGTCAAGTTAACATCAAGACTGCCGTGTGAACTGTGATATGAAGGCGTGTGGACTGTCGGGAGCAAGATCAATGGCCGAAGTAACAGTATTCTACAGCTGTCACTTGGCACTCAGCTCTACTACACTCTGTCGTCAGTAAAAAAATACCGGATTGGAGTACAAGAGGACCAGGTATTGATGTCTACACATGGAAAGAAGCAAGATCGACATCGTCATCGACTACATTCAGCGTCTATCAGCATCGATTTTTTTTTTCAATTACTCAATATGAACAATTGATACAAACAACAAAGTTGGCTCTGAACATCTGTGTAAAGAATATCTGAGCATTTTTTTTATAAATGTTGAAAAACAGATTTAAAATAATTATTCTGGTATAATGAGATATGATAACTTTACTCTATAAATTGGTCAGTAAGTAAAATCGAAGCCCCTGTGTAATTGTCTAAGCCCAGAACAAACGGTTATGGAAAATTATGTAGTGTTTTTTTTTCAGAATGTTTGAACACAGGAGAGGCGGACCAATATAAACATTGACACTTATAGTGAGTGCGAACACTTAGCTGTACAGTCAGCTGAAACCTGTGATATAGTTATAGGATTTTTTTTATATTTTTAGATACATGTAATAAAAATTAGGTGTGTTCCTTAGTATGTCAAGGTTGACATTGATTGGGGAGTGGATAGTACACGGATGTGAACTTGATAGTTCAGTAGTACGCTCCCGGATGACTGAAAGTTCAGTCTGAAGATATAACTTTTATGCTTTGGTTGAAGAAGAACCAAGAGATTTTAATAGCTAGTAGTTGATGTTAGAGTAGGGACATGTTATTTAGCTATGTCAGTAAGGGTAGGATGTATGTTTCCTGATGTTGGAGGATTGCTGTCAGTTGACAGCTGAGAAATTTTATGAATTTGAACATGTTTATTATGATGATGTTGGACACTAATGATTGTCAAAATTTTTAGTTAGGTTAGCTTTTGTTTGTGGCAATGAGTTAAATTGTGGGTTTGGATACTAAACCTCGTTAGTTTTAACAAATTAACAAGGTTTACTAAGTGCTTGTGCGGGGGGGTTGTAACAATCGAGGCTTGTTGTAAAAATTATCCAGAATGGTTATCTACACAAGGGAGAATGGGAAGCTGGACCCGCGTGGGAGCATCCCCCAGGGACTTAGCGGTGGAAATAACCGCCTTTGTTCCCAAGCTTCATAATGAATCATTCTACAGTATTCACTTACTTAGAGAAATTAACCTTCAGTCATTTTGCATTCAAATTGCATTGTATAGTACTACTGTTCATAATATCAAGAGTATTCTCATTATTAGAAGGAGTTTAAGTCACCATCAGTGACGTCACAAGCAAGAACTAGGTTGTGAGGCGGAGTGACCGGAGGTCATAGGTCACGAGGTTCCATGTCCTCTATTTCTCAAAGGTCAAATAGCTATTTTGTAATTGGGAATAGCTCTTCCTTAAGATGTTTGTGTAATTTAACTTCAGTACAATAAATCAATCAATCCGGATAATTCAGTACGACAGAGGTTAATTGTTATAACTTAAGCCTGGCAAAGTAACTTAGATACTAGCGGAAGAATACAGATCTAGGCCTCTGGGTAGAGGAGAGAGAGGACAGGGCAGTGTGGTTTCAGCAGCAACTGGGAGAGGTCATCCATCTCACCTCTTCCCCAAGGCAACACAACATCTAGCTGTCTATAGAAGGTAAAGTTGCTTGGAGTTTGTAGGGATAGTCACTCATTGCCGTTAAATTTATAGTCAGGGCATATTCAGTTAGGGAGTGTTCAAGTAGGATTATAATTTTTAGACTTGTTTTTTTGAATAAATTAATTAGCTTAATGTGTATTTTTATTATTTCCATGTGTTTTTATATTTATGTGAATTGTCCTTGTCACGTGGTTCCCACGTGGCCGAGTTGAATTGGGCGCCGATTCTAACACCGAATCAGGATTATTACTCCTGTTGATTTTAATTAACTACACACGTAAGATCCAGGGTTTATTTGTACTAGTGGGGAATCAAGCCCCAAGGTTGATTGTTTAGCGTGGTCGATCCAGATCTCGATCATTGCTCATTTTGGTTACTGATCTGGTGGTGGCGGCGGAAAGGAGATCCTAGAACTTTGCTAGAAGTCTATTTTCACGTCATACGGGTTGTAGAATCTCAAGTCGGTAAATCGTCTTGAGACCACGTGGCGTGGAGTCGGCTCGAGTAAAAGTCGTGGGGCCCTTGGTTAAGAACCAAAGTAAAGAACACGGGTAAAGAGAGAAAAAGAGGGTAGAAGGAAGTGAGAACCCGTCCCGTGTTACAACATGAGGAGCAGAGTGGTAGTCAGTGGTAGTGGGTACTATACATTGGCTCAGGGAGTTGCTGGAGGCTGCATGTCCAGTTGCTCCAGCTTGGTGTTAGGCCCAGGCTACGGCCACTACGGGCCAAAAACCGGGTTCTTGCTGTTATAACCTCTTCTTCTATATCCAACCCCAAGTCGGTGTTATTTCACCAATTTATTTTTATTGGCCGAAGTTATTTCGGCCAATTTCAAGAAATTGGCTGAGGCAAGTAGTAGTGCAAGGAATAAAGGAGGGTGCGAGATAAACAACACACAATTACACCTTCACCAATATATTAATATCTTACCTTGAGGTTACCTTGAGGTGCTTCCGAGGCTCAGCGTCCCCGCGGCCCGGTCGACGGTCAGGCATCCAGGTTGCTGAACTGATCAAGCAGGCTGTTGGACGCGGCTGCTCGCAGCCTGACGTATGAGTCACAGCCGGGTTGATCAGGCATCCTTGGAGGTGCTTATCCAGTTCTCTCTTGAACACTGTGAGGGGTTTGCCAGTTATGCCCCTTATGTGTAGCGGGAGCGTGTTGAACAGTCTCGGGCCTCTGATGTTGATAGAGTTCTCTCTCAGAGTACCAGTTGCACCTCTGCTTTTCAACGGGGGTATTCTGCACATCCTGCCATGTCTTCTGGTCTCATGTGATGTTATTTCTTTATGCAGGTTTAGGACCAGCCCCTCAATTATTTTCCACGTATAGATTATTATGCATCTCTCCCGCCTGCGCTCAAGGGAATACAGATTTAGGCTCTATAATTGGTCCCAGTAGTTTAGATGTTTTACCGAGTGGATTCTAGCAGTAAAGGATCTCTGCACGCTCTCCAGGTCAGCAATTTCTCCAGCTTTGAAAGGAGCTGTCATTGTGCAGCAGTACTCCACTCTAGAGAGCACAAGCGTTTTGAAAAGTATCATCATCGGTATTGCATCTCTAGTGTGAAAAGTTCTTGTTATCCAACCTGTCATTTTTCTTGCAGTTGTGACGGCTACTTTATTGTGTTCTTTAAAGGTAAGGTCTTCCGACATGAGTACACCCAGATCCTTTACATTGCCTTTTCGTTCTATGTAATGATTTGCCTGAGATTTGTACGTGGTTTCCGTTTTTATATTTTCATTTTTTCCGTAGCGCATGAGCTGGAACTTATCTTCGTTAAAAACCATATTATTTTTTGTAGCCCATCTTGAGGGCTACAAAATCATCTGAGATGATTTCGGGGCTTTAATGTCCCCGCGGCCCGGTCCTCGACCAAGCCTCCACCCCCAGGAAGCAGCCTGTGACAGCTGACTAACACCCAGGTACCTATTTTACTGCTAGGTAACAGGGGCATAGGGTGAAAGAAACTCTGCCCATTGTTTCTCGCCGGCGCCTGGGATCGAACCCAGGACCACAGGATCACAAGTCCAGCGTGCTGTCCGCTCGGCCGACCGGCTCCCTCAGATCAGGTCAATAGAAAGACCTGATCTACATCTGATTGGAGGTTTGCCGTGTCCTCTATGTTGCCTACTCTCATGAAGATCCTGGTGTCATCTGCAAAGAATGATACCGTGCTATAGGTTGTGTTCTTGTCTATGTCCGATATGAGGATGAGAAAACGTACTGGAGCAAACACAGTACCCTGGGGGACTGAGCTCTTCACGGATGATGGGGTGGATTTTATTTTGTTGACTATTACACATTGGGTTCTGTTAGTCAGGAAATTGTAGATCCATCTGCCCATTTTTCCGGTAATTCCTTTGAACGCATGTTATGAGCAATAACACCATGGTCACATTTATGAAAAGCTTTTGCGAAATCTGTGTAAATTACATCAGCGTTTTGCTTGTCTTCCATAGCATCTAATGCCATATCATAGTGGTCCAGCAACTGCGACAGGCAAGAGCGCCCTGTTCTGAAACCATGTTGTCCGGGGTTATGGAGATGCTGTGATTCCATGTATTTTGTGATCATACTTCTTAGCACTCTCCCAAAAATTTTATGATGTACGATGTTAGTGCTATCGGTCTGTAATTTTTTGCCTCTGCCTTATTTCCTCCTTTACGGAGTGGTGTTATCTCTGCTGTTTTTAGTATGTCAGGGATAACGCCAGCATCTAGGCTTTGTCTCCACAGAATGCAAAGGGCCTGCGATAGTGTTTTTTTACAGTTCTTGATGAATATGGAGTTCCAAGAATCTGGGCCTGGTGCAGAGTGCATAAGCATACTGTTTATGGCTTCAAAATCCAGTGGGATAGGGTGACGGTTGATGTGTGATTTGATGTTGGTATCATATCCATGAAAATTCATTTGGGTTATCAATCTTTAGTGCGTTTAATGGCTCGCTGAAAACAGAGTCGTACTGCTTCCTCAGTAACTCGCTCATTTCTTTGTTGTCATCGGTGAAAGTTCCATCTCCCTTTCGCAGGGGCCCGATACTAGATGTGGTTTCTGATCTTGATTTTGCATAGGAGAAAAAATATTTCGGATTTCTCTCTATTTCACTGATGGCCTTTTGCTCTCTTTGCCTCTCCTGGGTTTTGTATGATTCTTATAGCTTGAGTTCAATTGTTTCTATTTCTCTACCTAACCTCCTTCGCCGTTCTTGAGACAGGGTGCGACTCTCAAGTTGTTCCGCGATTCGTTTCCTTCGCCTATATAGGGAACGACGTTCCCGTTCCAATCTGCATCTCTTTCTCTTTTTTCATAGGAATATACGGTTTGAACATATTTCTAGTGCTACTGAGCTTATTTTTTCCAGGCACTGGTTCAGGTTTGCATTTTCTAGCAGTTCTTCCCAGTTTATCTGTTTATTATTGAAGTTGAATTTGCTGAAATCTCCTCCACCGGGAATCTGGACTGGTTTTGAAGGTCTATTCCCCATGGTTGTCAGAAATTCAATTAAGTTGTGATCTGAGTAACAGGTATTTGTAATCATTATGTTCCTGATCAATTCATCATTACTAGTGAAAATGAGGTCCAGCGTGTTCTCCTTCCTAGTTGGTTTTACTATTTGCTGGTTTCAGGCAAACCTGTCGCACATCCATAGCAGGTCATTTGCATGTGCCTGTTCATTTAGGCTACTTCCTGGTATTCTTTCTGATATTACTGTATTAGCCAGGTGCTTCCATTTCAGGTGCCGTAGGTTGAAGTCCTCAAGCAGGATGATGTTTGGGGCTGGATTTGTGAGGTTTTCCAAGCAGTGTTCTATTTTCATTAGTTGGTCTTTAAACTGCTGAGGGTTTGCCTCTGGTGACGTATATACAAGGACAATAACTATATTTAGGATCTCTATTTTGATTATCAGCACTTCCACCATATTATTTGAGGTGTTTAGCAGCTCAGTACATATGAGTGTGTCTTTGATGTAGAGGCTGACCCCACCCTGAAGCCGGTGTTTCCTATCACATCTGAAAAGATTGTACTCTGAGATCCATATTTCACCATCAAGGTAGTCCTTTGTGTGAGTTTCCGTTAGGGCTGCAAACACTGCATTTGCCTCATGAAGAAGACCATCTATAAAATGAACTTTGTTGGATTTGCGTGCTTTTATACCCTGGATGTTGGCAAATATAAATGATGTTATCGTGTTGGTGGAAGTGCTGGATGCTTTACTTGGTGTTAATATCTGAGGCTCTGGTAAGGAGGCCACTGTGTTTGCGTCCTCTCTAGCATTTGACCGCGTTGGTGGTAGAGTCTGGTTATTTTAGCCATTCTTCTCCTCCTCCTCCTCTTGCTAAAAAATCATCCCAGTCGATGGGGTAGTGGCTGTTTTCATAGTGTCGGTCTGTCGGTTATATTTGCCTGGTACCTCTTATATGAAAAGCTGGACATTCGGCATTGAAGCACTCTTTCCTGTCCAAAGAGTTCTTGCAAATTTCCGGGTGAAATAATTCACAGCTTTTGGTACATTTACCTGTATTGAGAAGGTTTCTGCACTTTCTAGGGTGATCGTACTTACATGTTCCATTTGTTCTTCCCGATTCCCCATGCTTACAGGTTGCCCATTTGTAATACCAACAGATTTTGGGGCCTTGTTTGTTTGTTTCCCTTTGCCAGGGACCGCACTCTGCTGCGGCGTCCTCGACACTGTGCTCTGCTCCGGGGCCTGTGACACCGAGCTCTGCTCAGGCGTCCCCGACTCCGCGCTCTGCTCAGGCGTCCCCGACTCCGCGCTCTGCTCAGGCGTCCCCGACTCCGCGCTCTGCTCAGGCGTCCCCGACTCCGCGCTCTGCTCAGGCGTCCCCGACTCCGCGCTCTGCTCAGGCGTCCCCGACTCCGCGCTCTGCTCAGGCGTCCCCGACTCCGCGCTCTGCTCAGGCGTCCCCGACTCCGCGCTCTGCTCAGGCGTCCCCGACTCCGCGCTCTGCTCAGGCGTCCCCGACTCCGCGCTCTGCTCAGGCGTCCCCGACTCCGCGCTCTGCTCAGGCGTCCCCGACTCCGCGCTCTGCTCAGGCGTCCCCGACTCCGCGCTCTGCTCAGGCGTCCCCGACTCCGCGCTCTGCTCAGGCGTCCCCGACTCCGCGCTCTGCTCAGGCGTCCCCGACTCCGCGCTCTGCTCAGGCGTCCCCGACTCCGCGCTCTGCTCAGGCGTCCCCGACTCCGCGCTCTGCTCAGGCGTCCCCGACTCCGCGCTCTGCTCAGGCGTCCCCGACTCCGCGCTCTGCTCAGGCGTCCCCGACTCCGCGCTCTGCTCAGGCGTCCCCGACTCCGCGCTCTGCTCAGGCGTCCCCGACTCCGCGCTCTGCTCAGGCGTCCCCGACTCCGCGCTCTGCTCAGGCGTCCCCGACTCCGCGCTCTGCTCAGGCGTCCCCGACTCCGCGCTCTGCTCAGGCGTCCCCGACTCCGCGCTCTGCTCAGGCGTCCCCGACTCCGCGCTCTGCTCAGGCGTCCCCGACTCCGCGCTCTGCTCAGGCGTCCCCGACTCCGCGCTCTGCTCAGGCGTCCCCGACTCCGCGCTCTGCTCAGGCGTCCCCGACTCCGCGCTCTGCTCAGGCGTCCCCGACTCCGCGCTCTGCTCAGGCGTCCCCGACTCCGCGCTCTGCTCAGGCGTCCCCGACTCCGCGCTCTGCTCAGGCGTCCCCGACTCCGCGCTGCTCGCGCTCCGCGCTCTTTCCGCTCTGGTTGTACCTTGGTGTCATGTACAGTTTGTTTGAAGACATTAGAAATTGCTATGCAGGCATTTATTAGTGATTCTGTGTTTTCAGCGGGAGTTTTATCCAGGATTTCCATCATCTACAAAAAAGTTACATCATCCTTTTTGCAGAGCCAGTACACAGAGTGGTCACTGGGACCATTTCTCCTTGAATTATTAGTCATGTTGGCACTTTTTTGTGTATGGCTGCTGAACAGAGTTGGCATTGAAAGCTCTGTTGGTAATCTACCTTCATGTTACATTCTATGCACGTTTTTATCACCTTCACCACAATATATATATAAATATATTATAATAAGGTATTACTACACATATTTACAATAGTGTCTCTTTCACTCAGGACACAATACATCGACGATGTTTATCGAATCCCGGCGAATCCCCTTTCCAGGTACTTGTCGTCCACACCTAATGGCAAACACTGGCGAGTTCACCTTCAACATGGGCCAGTCCACACACAACGTATCTGTACGATGTGCCAATACCCCACCACTGCTCTCTAGATACAAACTGCCAGAGGGTTTCAGCCACACGGTGACAGGGGTCTCAAATAGTCCAATATAGGGGTAGCTAGCACCCTGGTAGAAGTCTCTAGTCGCTCACATGCAGCACTTCTCAACAGACGCACCACTGTCGTCTCGTAACTCTTACTGGCCAGTCCCGGGTACGTTGGTCCATACAACACTGCACGCAGCTAACACACTGCTCTAACCGACGGCGGCCCGTAATCCTCTCAGGATAAAGTCAAGAGTTCTTGGACTGCCCAATGGGAACTGCCCTCCTCAGCACAATCGCCTCCTTATGTCACCTCTGTGAACATAAAACGTCAATAGCCAGACAGGCAGTATTCTAGGTGGTCCTAGGATAACACCCTTCCACTGGGAAATTTACATTGAAAATTGTAGCAACAACCTAGATGGCGTTGATCTCGATACGCCACCCACCAGAAGTCATCCTCATCGATCTCACTTGCTAACTGAGGCAGGAAACCGGAGCCTTTCACCTATACAGCGCCACAACTAACAGATGGCGTTGTCTGCATAGCACCAACTATCCGGGAGTTGGAGTGCAGACCTGTAGATGGCGCTGAAATCGCCACTCTATACTCCAGCGACGGTGTCGATACCGTAACAGTCCGGTACCAGTAGTCAGTTTGGCGTTAGGCCCGGTACCAGTAGCTTGGAGACAGACTAAAGGCAACCTAGCCACTTTATGCTGCTGCCATCACCCTACTCCCAGAGTCATGACTGTGTGAACGTGGAATCGTTGTGTCGATTTTGGTCAAAATCCCACAAAATACACCCTTCCCCCTTGATTCCAGTTAAAGTTCTCAAGATCCTTTCTCGTGCTTTAAATCATCGAGTGCTCTCCTACAGAATCCCACCCGTTATTTATCGACGTAAAGTGGAAACGTGAGAGACTTTGGAAGTGGAATGATTGCTAAAGAGGCACTGGAACCATGGGATTTAAGTGTAGCAGACGTCATGAACTACAATCTCTATATAAAAGTGGAATCAATGTAAAGTGGAAGTCGTATCAGTGACAGACTCATGATATATATATTATCATGTATGTTCATGTGCAGAGATAGACTAGACTTGTGCGAAATAAGTATAGTAAAAGGAACTTAGTATGTGAGTACGTGTAAGTGCTGGTGACATGTCTGGAAGTGAATCATCATGCCGCCTTGATCACCCAGTCACCCTTTGATTGTGCCATATAATCATACTCGCCTGCATCAGTGTCTATGAGTGCTGTTTCGTGCACCAAAGTAGCCTGAAGGTGGACGCCACTTGCGGCCGATGTGAGATGAACTTAGTGCCGCCTTGGGAAGAACGCCATTCACTCGATTGTTGCTGCGTCAGTGACTTTCCAATGACTGTCGCCTCGACAGTTAACCAAGAGTGAAATAATTTATTGGTATTTGAGTGTGGCCGGCCAATTACGTAAGTGTTATATTTTAATTTCTTTCTTGTTATCCAGTGATTGCCTCCCACGAGTCGATCGCCGGGCTTAGCAGGACTATTTTGGCACCTGCCACAGGTGTAGAGTTGAAGCAGTAAGGCCTTGCCTTCAGTGTTGCCTTGTTATGATGACAGCTCGTGTGGTGACGTCACGACAAGTGTGATAAGTGTCTGGATTGTAGTCATCCCACATTTAGGGTTGTAGTGACCGAAATTTTCAGTGTTTCATTATTCATTTAATTATTTCAGTAATTAACATGTGAACAGAGCCTGCATGGCTCGTTGTACTAAGTTTTTATATATCTGCATCAGTGGAGACCAAAGTATTTGATTATTCTCTGTACGTAATCAAGTGACCACCGGTGATATGACATTGATTTTTTGTGAGATGACGGCTGTTGTGGTGTTGTGCCCTGCGTGGGCGCGTGCGCCAGCTGAGTTGTGATGTGGACGTACGGCTTTCTATGAAGCGGACGTCGTCGGCTGGTCCGGCATTTACGGTGACTTTTTTTTTTTGGCAGGGATATTCCTGTACAGGCCCTAAGCCTCTGGCTGGCCCACTAAGTGTTGCTTGTTTCTGTTTTACTTGGGCGGAGTATGAGTATTTATGACTCGTATGGTCGCTTCAGTAAGATTTTGCCATATGTGTTTAACAACTTCTTCTGCTCTGTTGAATCTAAGTTGAAATCTTAATGGGTTTGTAACTGTGCACTGTGTTAGATAATGTTCCAGAGGTCTGTCCGGCATTTCTCCACAGTGTTAACATTTCCTCTCATCTTCCGGAGCCTGTAAGCCTATTTCCCATGCACATGGGTATACAAGCCTGATGTGATGTAAGTGTACTTCTGTTGCTGTACTGACCCCTTTCATCAAACTAAGTGGTTCGTAGTTGGTTGAATTTTTGTACCAACCCGCAGATCCTGATGTTGCAACTGCTGTGTTGTGGTCACTGTACATCTTTTGCATTGCTCTGTTTCTAATTGCTTTCTTAATCTGTGATAGACTCTGTTGTATGTAAATGTCTACATTTCTTCTCTTTGTTGCAAGTTTTACAGTTTCGTCTGCAATGTCATTTCCTATTATTCCCACATGACTTGGCACCCAGTTGATAAGTACCCATCGGCCTTGTCGTTTGAGTGTTTGCAATCATGATATAACATTTGTGATCAGATGTATGTTATCACACATGTGTTCTTGTTGCAAGGTTTCAGTGGCGGTTCTCGAATCTGTATGTATGATAACATGTTGTCGGTGTTCAGCAAGAGCATGTTCCAAAGCCTTTTGAATGGCTAGCATCTCTGTTTGTAAAGTCGAACACCCATTTGAGAGCCTCCAACTATTTACAGAGTTTCCTGCTTTAACTGCAGCTTCGGTTTCTTGTCTCTGCTGGTCTACTGATCCATCTGTGAAGTAAGTGAAGCTGTCGGATGCCAAGTTTGCTTCTATATGCATCTGTGCAATGTTACGTAGCAGATGAGGATTTGTCTGGTTCTTTTTCCTTCAATAACCATAATCTTAAAGTCTGCTGGCGGAGATTCCCAAGGGGCTTGCATAACAACGTCTGCATGTATTTCGTCTACACCCTTCTCAGTGACTGTGTTTGTTACAGCGAATGTATTGATTGTGTTTATCGCACAATGGGTCCACCTGTTGCTATTGGAGGCTCTTCTGTCCAGAGTTAGTGCTCCAGTGATTATATCTTTAAATGAACTGATTCTAAGTCTAGTCAATATCTTGGTCAGGTTTACGGTGACGGTAAACCACACGTTGGTTGGGATCGCTCTGATGGAAGCTCTGCATGTGTAGTTGTCCAAGTTGGTGGGCCTCCAGTTGCTTCAGGGCAACCGTGTTGTGGTTAAGTTCCACCACCAGGCTGCCTTTCAGGCGTTTCTCTGGCGGTACGAGGGGGCATATTTTCCCTCAACAGGGGATGCCGGATCGGTCAAAGTGGTAAACCTCAGTGTCGCTTTGACCTATGTGAGTAACCATGAACACCCACCCCCGCCCCCGATCCTGTATCTCAAGTTAAGGTGAAAAAATAATAACTGGTGTACAACTGTACACCAGTCATCACCCCATGAAACTGTCAGTGTGATAACCAGAAATTACAAGAGTTATCATGAGTGTTTGTGTTAGTTCATTCTGTGCCTCGCGGGTAGTCGAGACAGGTGATATTAAAGCATACTAACTCTGATGGAGTCATTCCTACCGAAATTAGGCTCATTGCTTATCTTTGTTGGCGTGATACTCTCATTTAACTTAACGAAACCCTCCAAATGTAATTATGTTAAGCTTACTCAGCACACCTATGCAGGCGAAGAGTCACAATAACGTGGCTGAAGTATGTTGACCAGACCACACACTAGAAGTTGAAGGGACGACGACGTTTCGGTCCGTCCTGGACCATTCTCAAGTCGCTTGTCAAGTCACAAGCGACTTGAGAATGGTCATGGACGGACCGAAACGTCGTCGTCCCTTCAACTTCTAGTGTGTGGTCTGGTCATCAGCACACCTATGTTGGTATTTCAAACGATTTCCTTTAACTCCTTCCTAAGTACTACCACACGCCTGAATACATTAGTCTACTTTAGTCACCTTTGGCATAGCTGGGTAGTGCTGCTTCACAGCCCTGAACCTTATCTATTATAACATTTGGTGGGAACCCCTGTAGTTTATTATGCCCAATAACGACTACCGTTTGGCCAAGATTACAACCTAGTGACGAGAGATGACAATAGTCTGGTGGTAGAGATTACCACCTTGTGACCTTGTGTGACCAAACATCGAAACATCAGAGTCGTGACGGTTGTTCTAGCGACTATTTGCCACATGCCTTGAGTGGTGGCAGTATAACACATCCGGCACCCTTATTCAGGTTTGCAGGCTGTTACAGTCATGTCAATGTGTGAAAATCCATTTCATCTCATTCAGAATTATTAACAATAAAACAGCATTATTAACATTGCTTCAATATTATTAAATTTCTTCAATATTATTAGCATTGTTTCAGTGCGGTCAATAAGTGCAATCCTGTCTAGGCTTCAGTTGAAGCCTCAGAACCACCAAAGGATTTAGTTGAATTCCAGGTTTCATTGCTCATGAGCATATTCTGGTTAAGTGGCTTAGGTGTGTGCATAGGAGTTCCAAGTAAGCAGGTTCGAATCCTCCTCATGGCTCCAACTAATTCTCTAATTGTCTCAGAATTTTGCATTGTTTTAATATAATTATAATTGCTTTAGTATTAAAAGCATTGTTTCAGTATTATAAGCATTGTTTCAGTATTATTAGCATTTTTCATTATTATTAGCACTGTTGCATAATTATTGGCATGATTTCTTAATTATTAGCATTGTTTTCAGCATTTTTCCACGTTTTCAGTAATATTTTGCATTATTTCATTATTATTAGCATTTTTAGTATTATTACCATTGCTGCGATATTATTAGTATTATTTCAATATTATTTGCTTTGTTTCAGAAATATTTCAATTTTATTTGCTCTGTTTATTTCAGAATTATCAAAAAAAAAATAAAAATAAGATGCATGGTTTCAGTATTATTAGTATTGTTTCAACATTACTAAAAAGATATCAGTATAGTATCATTCCTTCAGAATTATCATTGTCTCAGTATAACCAGCATATTTTAAAAAATATTATCATTGTTTCAATAATATCATTATTTCCGTACTGTTATTTTTATTTTAAATTTTTGGTATTGTTCCAGAATTATCAACATTGCAAAAGAACTATTAGAAAAGTTTCTGGATTATTTTGATAGTTCAAATATATAATTATTATTAGCATAGAGTCATCAAATTTAGCATTGCATCAGTGTCATTTATTTATATTCAACATTGTTTTGGCGTTTTTGAATTGTTTAAGTATTAATAGAATTTTTTTCAAAATTAATTTGACTGTAAATATTCATAAAAACCACTAAAAATCTAGTATTACTTATATATATATATATATATATATATATATATATATATATATATATATATATATATATAATATATATATATAT
>WNGS01053878.1:0-15328 GCA_020271785.1 Procambarus virginalis
GCGACGGGTCTGGCCGCAGATGGCTTAAAAAACGGCCAAAGGCTATGTCATTCTTTGGCACTATTTCTCTTTTTTTTTTTTAATCAAACCTATCCTATACTCTCCTGTCCTATTTTAACCTAACCTATTTTATCTTTTATCTATGCAAAGTTAACTTAGGTTTAGTTATTGTAATCCATCTTTAAATAATTAAACCTCTTTAATCTAACAAAAGTATATCAATTTTTGGTTATATATATATATTCATTGTACAAAGTTTGTGATATTTTGCTCCATGAAAACGTCTTGGATATTGTACTCGCGCAGATCCTACACGGCCATCTTGTAACTTTTATTTCTAATTGTAAACTGGAAATATATTGTTTAGGATATGTTAGCGTAGGTGTTATAAGAACATAACATAAGAACATAAGAACAAAGGCAACTGCAGAAGGCCTATTGGCCCATACGAGGCAGCTCCTATTTATAACCACCCAATCCCACTCATATACATGTCCAACCCATGCTTGAAACAATCGAGGGACCCCACCTCCACAATGTTACGCGGCAATTGGTTCCACAAATCAACAACCCTGTTACTGAACCAGTATTTACCCAAGTCTTTCCTAAATCTAAACTTATCCAATTTATACCCATTGTTTCGTGTTCTGTGTTGATACTTTTAATACCCTATTAATATCCCCTTTGTTATGTCCATTCATCCACTTGTAAACCTCTATCATGTCACCCCTAACTCTTCGCCTTTCCAGTGAATGCAAATTAAGCTTTGTTAATCTTTCTTCATATGAAAGATTTCTAATTTGGGGAATTAACTTAGTCATCCTACGCTGGACACGTTCAAGTGAATTTATATCCATTCTATAATATGGCGACCAAAACTGAACTGCATAATCTAAATGGGGCCTAACCAGAGCAAGATATAGCTTGAGAACCACACCAGGTGTCTTGTTACTTACGCTGCGATTAATAAATCCGAGTGTCCGATTTGCCTTATTACGAACATTCATGCATTGATCCTTTTGTTTTAAATTCTTACTAATTATAACTCCCAGATCCCTTTCGCAATCCGACTTCGCAATCTCAACACCATCTAGCTCGTATCTTGTAACTCTATCATCATTACCTAGCCTCAGAACTTTACATTTATCAGCATTAAACTGCATCTGCCAGTCCTTTGACCATTTCAAAACCCTATCTAGATCAACTTGAAGTGATAGTGAGTCCTCCTCCGAATTAATTTCCCTACCGATTTTCGTATCATCGGCAAATTTGCAAATGTTGCTACTCAAACCTGAATCTAAATCATTTATATATATTATAAACAACAGAGGTCCCAGACAGAGCCTTGAGGCACTCCACTTACAACATTTTCCCACTCTGACTTGACTCCATTTATACTAACTCTCTGTTTCCTTTGGTATAGCCATGCCCTAATCCAGCTTAATATAGCACCCCCAATACCATGAGCCTCTATCTTTTTAATCAGTCTTTCATGTGGCACTGTATCAAAAGCTTTGCTAAAGTCAAGGTACACAACATCACAATCCTTACCACTATCAACTGCCTCAACTATGCTAGAATAAAAAGATAACAAATTTGTTAAACATGAACGGCCATTTATAAAACCATGTTGCGACTCAATTATTAATTTATGTTTTTCAAGATGAAGACGAATTTTATTTGCTATTATAGATTCGAGTAACTTTCCCACAATAGACGTTAGGCTAATTGGTCGATAGTTAGACGCAAGTGATCTATCTCCTTTCTTAAAAACTGGTATCACATTAGCAACTTTCCAAAACTCTGGCACTCTGCCTGACTCTATTGATTTATTAAATATGATTGACAGTGGGTCACAAAGCTCCTCTTTGCATTCTTTCAGCACCCTGGCAAACACTTCATCCGGCCCTGGGGATTTGTTTGGTTTGAGTTTTACTATTTGTTTAAGAACATCCTCCCTGGTAACTGCTAAACTCGTCAACCTGTCCTCGTCCCCACCCACATAGACTTGTTCGGCTGAAGGCATATTGTTAAGTTCCTCTTTAGTAAATACAGATACAAAATATTTATTAAAAATACTACTCATCTCTTCATCACTATCTGTTATTTGACCTGTCTCAGTTTTTAATGGACCTATCCTTTCCCTAGTCTTAGTTCGATATAACTGAAAAAACCCTTTAGGATTTGTCTTTGCTTGCCCTGCTATACGAACTTCATAGTTTCTTTTTGCTTTCCTTATCTCTTTTTTAACATTTCTAACCAGTTGTACGAATTCCTGTTCTAAAGTGACCTCCCCATTTTTAATCCTTTTGTACCAAGCTCTCTTTTTACCTATAAGGTTCTTCAAATTCTTTGTTATCCACTTTGGGTCATTAGTTTTCGATCTATTCAATTTGTGTGGTATACTACGTTCCTGTGCTTTGTTTAGAATATCTTAAATAGTTATATATTTTGAATCCACATCGAAATCCCCATTTACATCACCTATCGCTGGGTTCATGTCTCGCTCCAAGACCGGCCCACACCCATACCCAAGACTTTCCAATCAATTTGACCCAAAAAAATTTCTTAGGCTATTAAAATCAGCTTTTCGAAAATCTGGCACTTAACAGAAATTTCCTACAGGTCTATTCCATTCTATGCCAAATCTGATTTCTTTGTGATCACTGTTCCCTAGCTCACTCCCTATTTCGATGTCATTAATTTGTGTTTCCCTGTTAGTTAACACTAAATCTAAAATATTATTTTCCCGTGTTGGTTCCTTAATGTGTTGCGTAAGAAAGCAATCGTCAATTAATTCTAGAAAATCTTCTGCTTCACTATTCCCTGTTTTGTTCAACCAGTTTATTCCACTCAAATTAAAGTCACCCATGACATAAATACTGTTAGATCTAGATGCCCATGATATTTCATCCCATAGATGCTTTGCTTCCATTCTGTCTAAATTTGGTGGCCTATATATAACTCCTATTATAATATTATTTGCTTTTTCGTTTAATTCTATCCAAATAGTTTGTGTGTGTGGCTCAGTTTTGATTCCCTCTTTGAGACTACATTTCAAATTGTCCCTAACATATATGGCTACTCCACCACCTCGTCTAATATATCTATGTGTGTGAAATAGTTTAAATCCATTTATTTGATATTCGGCTAATAGTTCTCTATTATCAACATTCATCCACGTTTCGGTAAGTGCAATAATATCTATTTTTTCTGTGCAGACAAGAGCATTTAATTCGTTAATTTTATTTCTTAGACTTCTACTGTTTGTGTAATATACCCTATGTGAATTGTTATTTTGAGGCCCTTCTCTTTCCCTGATCATTTTGCCAATTCCTTTCTCCCGCAAACACATACTTTTATTACATCCTTCCTCCAAATCAATTCCCATACCTCTATCTACTAACAGTTTAAACCCAAACAAACACCTCTAACCACTTCTTCCAACGAGTTTGCAACAGCAACAACCCCAGCTCTCGATAGATGCACCCCATCCCGAGCATACATTTCATTTCTTCCATAGAAGTGTTCCCAGTTGTCTATATAAGATATTGCATTAGATTTGCAATATCTTTCCAGCCTGCAATTGACACCAAGTGCCCTCGACATCCTCGACATCCATTCATTTCATCCCATAGATGCTTTGCTTCCATTCTGTCTAAATTTGGTGGCCTATATATAACTCCTATTATAATATTATTTGCTTTTTCGTTTAATTCTATCCAAATAGTTTCTGTGTGTGGCTCAGTTTTGATTCCCTCTTTGAGACTACATTTCAAATTGTCCCTAACGTATATGGCTACTCCACCTCCTCGTCTAATATATCTATCTGTGTGAAATAGTTTAAATCCATTTATTTGATATTCAGCTAATAGTTCTCTATTATCTACATTCATCCACGTTTCGGTAAGTGCAATAATACCTATTTTTTCTGTGCAGACAAGAGCATTTAATTCGTTAATTTTATTTCTTAGACTTCTACTGTTAGTGTAATATACCCTAAGTGAATAGTTATTTTGAGGCCCTTCTCTTTCCCTGATCATTTTGCCAATTCCTTTCTCCCACAAACACATACTCTTATTACCTCCTTCCTCCTAATCAATTCCCATACCTCTATCTACTAACAGTTTAAACCCAAACAAACTCCTCTAACCACTTCTTCCAACGAGTTCGCAACAGCAACAACCCCAGCTCTCGATAGATGTACCCCATCACGAGCATACATTTCATTCCTTCCATAGAAGTGTTCCCAGTTGTCTATGAAAGATATTGCATTTGATTTGCAATATCTTTCCAGCCGGCAATTGACACCAAGTGCCCTCGACATCCATTCATTTCCCACTCCCTTTCTTGGAAGAATGCCACATATGATCGGGATTCCTCCCTTGCTCCTAATTAATTCAGTGGCTGTCCTGAATCTCTGTATTAGTTCCTCATTCCAAACTCTTCCAACATCATTACCCCCTGCACTAATACAAATAATGGGTTTGTTCCCATTTCCCGTCATAATATCATTCATGTTTCCAACAATATCACCAATTCCAGCTCCCGGATAGCACACCCTTAATCTGTTCCCCCTATCTCTGGCACAAAATGTTCTGTCTAAATATCTCACCTGGGAATCTCCCACAACCAAAATTCGCTTCCATTCTCCCTTTTCCTTTCGAACAGTTTGAGGGACCTGCATTTCAATGTTCCTCGTTGCTTTGCCTTTGGCTCCTCGTTGAACAACAGGTGGTTCACCACAGCACTCGTCCTCTAACACATCAAATGCGTTAAAAGTCTGTAGGCTATTAGTTGTCGGTTTTGCCAAGGTCTTCTTAAGACCCCTGTCTTTCACAACTTGCCAAGACGAGGACTTCTTAATTCTGGTCTCAACAAAGGCCTCCTTTGTTTCTTCCTGATGTTGCTTCAGCAAACGTACCTCCTCCCGTAGGGAATCCAGCTCTGTCCTCAGATCTCCAATTAGATTGACCAGTTCCTTTACTAAATGTAAATGTTTAATGCTGATAAATGTAAAGTTTTGAGGCTAGGTAATGATGATAGAGTTACAAGATACGAACTAGATGGTGTTGAGATTGCGAAGTCGGATTGCGAAAGGGATCTGGGAGTTATGATTAGTAAGAATTTAAAACAAAAGGATCAATGCATGAATGTTCGTGATAAGGCAAATAGGATACTGAGATTTATTAATCGAGGCATTAGTAACAAGACACCTGGTGTTGTTCTTCAGCTATATCTTACTCTGGTTAGGCCCCATTTAGATTATGCAGTCCAGTTTTGGTCGCCGTACTATAGAATGGATATAAGTTCACTGGAGCGTGTCCAGCGTAGGATGTCAAAATTATTTCTCCAAATTAGAAATCTTTCATATGAAGAAGGGTGTGGTGTCAGGTGCTGTCACAGTGAGAGGTTGTGTTAGCTGGAGCTCCGATTGTAACAACATCATTACAGCAATAATGGAAGGATTACTGAAGGAATTGGTGAACTTAGTTGGAACTCTGAGAGGAGAGATGGATTCCTTACGAGAGGAGGTACGACAGCTAAACGTCGGGAAGAAACGGAGAAGACCAATATTAACAAGAACTCGTCGTGGAGAGTCGTTGGGGACAGGGGTCTTAAGAAGACCTTGACAAGGCCGCCTACAGACGCCCTAAAGACAGCAAATTCATTTGCCGTGTTGGAGGACGAGTACTGTGGTGAGGCAGCAGTTCACTCCGAAAAGAAATCAGCAAGGAGCGGCGAAGCGCGGGCTCCTCAGGGTGCTCAGAAAGTTAAGGAGGTACCGAAGCGAATTTTGGTCGTGGGAGATTATCAGGTGAGGTATTTAGACAGAACGTTTTGTGCCAGAGATAGGGGGAACAGATTAGGAGTTTGCTATCCAGGAGCTGGAATTGGTGATATTGTTGGAAACATGAATGATATTATGACGGGAAACGGGAACAAACCCATAATTTGTATTAGTGCAGGGGGTAATGATATTGGACGAGTTAGGAGTGAGGAACTATTACAGAGATTCAGGACAGCCATTGAATTAGTTAGGAGCAAGGGAGGAATCCCGATCATATGTGGCATTCTCCTAAGAAAGGCAGTGGGAAATGAATGGATGCCGAGGGCACTTGGTGTCAATTGCCGGCTGGAAAGATATTGCAAATCAAATGCAATATCTTTCATAGACAACTGGGAACACTTTTATGGAAGAAATGAAATGTATGCATGTGATGGGGTGCATCTATCAAGGGCTGGGGTTGCTGTTGTTGCGAACTCGTTGGAACCAGTGGTTAGAGGTGTTTGTTTAGGTTTAAACTGTTAGTAGATAGTGGTATGGAAATTAATTTGGAGGAAAGAGGTAATAAAAGTAGGTGTTTGTGGGAGAAACGAATTGGCAAAATGATCAGGGAAAAAGAAGGGTCTCAAAATAACAATTCACTTAGGGTATATTACACTAACAGTAGAAGTCTAAGAAATAAAATTAACGAATTAAATGCTCTTGTCTGCACAGAAAAAATCGATATTATTGCACTTACGGAAACGTGGATGAATGTAGAAAATAGAGAACTATTAGCTGATTATCAAATAAATGGATTTAAACTATTTCACACAGATCGATATATTAGACGAGGAGGGGGAGTAGCCATATATGTTAGGGACAATTTGAAATGTAGTCTCAAAGAGGGAATCAAAACTGTGCCACACACAGAAACTATTTGGATAGAATTAAACGAAAAAGCAAATAATATTATAATAGGAGTTATATATAGGCCACCAAATTTAGACAGAATGGAAGCAAAGCATCTATGGGATGAAATATCTAGAGCATCTAGATCTAACAGTATTTATGTCATGGGTGACTTTAATTTTAGTGGAATAAACTGGTTGAACAAAACAGGGAATAGTGAAGCAGAAGATTTTCTAGAATTAATTGACGATTGCTTTCTTACGCAACACATTAAGGAACCAACGAGGGGAAATAATATTTTAGATTTAGTGTTAACTAACAGGGAAACACAAATTAGGGACATGGAAGTAGGGAGTGAGCTAGGGAACAGTGATCACAAGGAAATCAGATTTAGCATAGAATGGAATAGACCTGTAGGAGAAAATTCTGTTAAAGTGCCAGATTTTTGAAAAGCTGATTTTAACAGCCTAAGAATTTTTTTTTTTTTTTTTTTATTAATTCCTTAGGTACATCTGCATTAGTGCAGCTACCCTAGACTATATGAAGTGGAGTACAGTGTGTCAAAAAGCTAACTAGTTGATGCTAAGAAATCCCCATCACACAGGATGGTTAGTCATACAGAGGCATGTGATAAGCAGTCTGCACTGGCAGATTCCGGATGCATTTTGAGGATATCATCAACACAGATTGAATAAGGTAGCAGTGGTAATAAAGGTCCCCATCTCGCAGGATGGTTAGTCATACAGGGCCATATGTTTAGTAGCCTGCACTGGCAAATTTTGGGTACACTGTGAGGATATCTTCAAGAATACGAGAGTGAATAAAGTAATTGCAAAGCTCCAGGTACCTCATGCCAACTGGTCTGAAAGGTCTAATAACTGGGCATTCAGTGATGTAGTGCGGGAGATCGTGCCGTAGTTCCTGCTCACAGAGTTTGCAACTGGAGTGCTCAGGATTGGGAGATCCGTCACCTGCAGCCACCTGCCACAGGTAACGGTAACCCAACCTGATCCTTGCAACCACTGTGTCGCACAGTCTAGTGGACGTTTTGTGCTGCCCATAGATGTAGGTTTCAGATCTGAACAAATCATAGCTTTTTATACTAGTACTTTCAGGTCGTTGGGAGTCAGTAAGTTCTTTCCTATCAGATCTGAATGTTTGGATCAATACAGTTTTGACAGCAGAGATGGGGATACCTAGATCTAAGTCAACTTCAAACTTGTTACACGCTAATTTGGCTGCAATGTCTGTTTCATTATGATGGGTTATATTTATGTGTGAAGGTATCCATACAAAGGAAATTCGAGACCCTTTACTCTGTGCATCAATTAGGTCATTTATAATTGGGAGTATGAGGTTCTTGCTATCGATCTTCCAAGAGAAGTTTTCGATTGCTTGAAGAGCAGACTTTGAATCACAGAATATTATTCCTCCTCCAATGTTTTTTAATGTACTGGTAGCTAAGTGTAATGCTGCTAGTTCTGCTTGTGTGGAGGTCAGCCAGTTGTTTAACCTGACACTGACAGTCTTTGTGCAAATATTATTTCTATAAAACCTACATGCTGCTGCAGTCCGTCCAGTAGAGGATTGGACTGAGCCGTCGGTGTAGACACAGTGCTCGTGAGATCTTAAACCCTCGATGGAGGAGGCAATTGTTTCAAGAGTGACAGCTTTGAGAAGAGCAAGATTCTCATTATCTTTCTTGGTGACAGGTGTGTATGATACTTGAATGGTGGGGTACAGATAAAGAGGAATATCAGAGATAGGTAGATTGCACTTAAAAGGGATGTTAAGTATGAGGAGATTGTAAGCATTGTTCCTCAGCCATTTATCATAAAAGGAGTGAGTTGGTATATCGGCACCGGTCAATAGGGTGTTAACAGCACTAAATAATTTGTCTCTGAGCAATGCAGGAGATGTAGGGTCTCTCATGACTTTAAGGCAAAAGGTGGTGTTGACTTGCATTATTCTCTCTTGTATGGTTGGAAGCTTCAGTTCTTCCCGCATGTTGATGATTCTTGTGCATCTTGGGGCACCAAGAATTATCCTCATGGCCTCATTCTGTACTACTTCAAGTTTCTCCAACACAGAGGAGGGGAAATTAATTAGGTGCAGAGCATTATAATCAACGAGAGATCTAACAAACATCATATAGAATAGTCTAGCATATTTAATATTGATACCAATATTCCTACCAGTAAGTGTTTTCAATGGTTTTAGTCTTTCTTTTAACCTACAGAGTAGATCATTTACAATGTCACTGTTAATACCAACTCCAAGGTATTTGTGCTGCCTACACGTTTCAATGTTCTGGTTGTTGACCTTGAAAGTTATAGGGACACGAGTATTCTCTCGGGGATGGAGAACTCTGGATTTAGTTATAGAGATAACAAGACCACATTCAATGCTTTTAGCAGCGAATGAATCAAGTAGAGCTTGCAGTCTAGTTTGGGAATTTGCAACAATGCATATATCATCGGCATAACAAATGACGGCTTCATCAGGTAGTGTGGGAATATCAATTGTTAATTTATGCATCAGAACATTGAACAGTGTAGGACTTAGCACTCCACCCTGGGGTGTACCCAACTCAAAGCGTGCACAAAGTTTACTTTTGACCCCCTTGAAAAGGACTGAGGCGGTTCTGTTACTCAGGTAACCCCTGAGCCATGTCAACAGTCTTCCCTTAACTCCAAAAGAGGCTAGCTGTTCTAGGATTATTTCTCTGTTTGCTGTATCAAAGGCAGTTTGGAGATCAATAAATGCCGCCTGAGAGTTTGGTCCCTCTCTGATAAAATACTCAGCAAAGCAAGTTTGTGTGCTTCTTCCAGGGAGAAAACCATACAGGTTAGGGGCAAGGTGGGGCTTGATTTGAAACATTAGTCTGTCGAGAATAATTCTCTCAAGAACTTTACACATGCACGACGTCAGAGAAATGGGTCTAAATTTTTGTGAATTAGGCTTGGGTATGGGTATTATGAGTGCCTGTGTCCAGCGGTCAGGTAAGACACCCTGCCTTAGACTTTGATTAAACAATTCTAGCAGAGGGCTATTTGGCAGCTCAGCAAGGACTCTCATGGTGTTGTATGTGATGCCATCCTCTCCAGGAGAGGTAGCCTTACCTTTCTTGAGTGCATGTTTAATTTCAAAGGGGGTTATGCCATAGTTATCATCAGGCCCTATTTCACTACAGGCAATTTCAATATTGAAGTTACGATTTATTTTGGTACTAGCCAGATAGTTTTGCACATCTAGGGGCAGGCTGCTTATACTAGCAGTGCTTGCATATTGCTGAAGCAGCATGTCGGCATAGTCTACGGGTGAATGGTGATCAAGTTGACGACTGCTAGGACGAGAAATCTTTTTAATTTTATTCCACATTTGGGATGAGGAGGTTGCATGATTGATGCCTTGCAAAAACTGTTCCCAGTGCTGGTTATACACCTGTTCCTTTAGCTCTCTAAACTCTCAAATAGATTGGAAAGTCTTGGGTATAGGGTGTGGGCCGGTCTTGGAGCGGGACATGAATCCAGCGATAGGTGACGTAAAAGGGGATTTCGATGTGGATTCAATATATAACTTACTTAAGAATATTCGAAACAAAGCACAGGAACGTAGTATACCATACAAATTGAACAGATCGAATACTAATGACCCAAAGTGGATAACAAAGAATTTGAAGAACCTTATAGGTAAAAAGAGAGCCTGGTACAAAAGGATTAAAAATGGGGAGGTTACTTTAGAACAGAAATTCGTACAACTGGTTAGAAATGTTAAAAAAGAGATAAGGAAAGCAAAAAGAAACTATGAAGTTCGCATAGCAGGGCAAGCAAAGACAAATCCTAAAGTTTTTTTTCAGTTATATCGAACTAAGACTAGGGAAAGGATAGGTCCATTAAAAACTGAGACAGGTCAAATAACGGATAATGACGAGGGGATGAGTAGTATTTTTAACAAATATTTTATATCTGTATTTACTAAAGAAGAACTTAACAATATGCCTTCAGTTGAACAAGTTTATGTGGGTGGGGATGAGGACAGGTTGATTAGTTTAGCAGTTACCAGGGAGGATGTAATTAAACAATTAGTAAAACTAAAACCAAACAAATCCCCAGGGCCGGATGAAGTGTTTGCCAAGGTGCTTAAAGAATGCAAAGAGGAGCTTTCCGAGCCACTGTCAACCATATTTAATAAATCAATAGAGTTAGGCAGAGTGCCAGAGTCATGGAAGGTAGCTAATGTGGTACCAATTTTTAAGAAAGGAGATAGATCACTTCCATCAAACTTTCGGCCAATTAGCCTAACGTCAATTGTGGGAAAGTTACTTGAATCGAAAATTGCAAATGCAATTCGTCTTCATCTAGAAAAATATAAATTAATAAATGAGTCGCAACATGGTTTTACAAATGGCCGTTCATGTTTAACAAATTTGCTATCTTTTTATTCCAGCATAGTTGAGGCAGTTGATAGTGGTAAGGATTGTGATGTTGTGTACCTTGACTTTAGCAAAGCTTTTGATACAGTGCCACATGAAAGACTAATTAAAAAATAGAGGCTCATGGTATTGGGGGTGCTATATTAAGTTGAATTAGGGCATGGCTATTCCAAAGGAAACAGAGAGTTAGTATAAATGTGACAGTCAGGTGCTGTCACAGTGAGAGGTTGTGTTAGCTGGAGCTCCGAGTGAAGCAATATTATTCAGCAATAATGAAGGGTTTGGTGAGGGAGTTGGTGAGTCTGGTTGGAGCTCTGAGGACAGAGCTGGATTCGCTACAGGAGGAGGTAAGGCAGCTTAAGCAACGACAGGATGAAGCAAAGGAGGAGACCGGCATTAGGGAGACCCCGTCTTGGCATATTGTAAAAGACAGGGGTCTTAAGAAGACCTTTGCAAAACAGACACCTAATACCATAAAGATTACAAACGCATTTGATGTGTTGGAGGACGAGTGCTGTGGTGAACCTATGGTTCAGCGTGGAGGTAAGGGCATAGCGGCGAGGAACATTGGAGCGCGGGTCCTTCAAAGTGCCCCAAGAGAAAAGGGAGGATCGAAGCGAATTTTGGTTGTGGGAGATTCCCAGGTGAGGTATTTGGACAGAACGTTTTGTGCCAGAGATAAAGGGAACAGATTAAGGGTTTGCTATCCTGGAGCTGGTATTGGTGATATTGTTGGAAACATGAAAGATATTATGACGGGAAATGGGAACAAACCATTATTTGTATTAGTGCAGGGGGTAATGATGTTGGGAGAGTTAGAAGTGAGGAACTAATACAGAAATTCAAGACAGCAATAGAATTAGTTAGGAGCAAGGGAGGAATCCCGATCATATGTGGCATTCTTCCAAGAAAGGGAGTGGGAAATGAATGGATGTCGAGGGCACTTGGTGTCAATTGCAGGCTGGAAAGATATTGCAAATCTAATGCAATATCTTATATAGACAACTGGGAACACTTCTATGGAAGAAATGAAATGTATGCTCGGGATGGGGTGCATCTATCGAGAGCTGGGGTTGTTGCTGTTGCAAACTCGTTGGAAGAAGTGGTTAGAGGTGTTTGTTTGGGTTTAAACTGTTAGTAGATAGAGGTATGGGAATTGATTTGGAGGAAGGATGTAATAAAAGTATGTGTTTGCGGGAGAAAGGAATTGGCAAAATGATCAGGGAAAGAGAAGGGCCTCAAAATAACAATTCACTTAGGGTATATTACACAAACAGTAGAAGTCTAAGAAATAAAATTAACGAATTAAATGCTCTTGTCTGCACAGAAAAAATAGATATTATTGCACTTACCGAAACGTGGATGAATGTTGATAATAGAGAACTATTAGCCGAATATCAAATAAATGGATTTAAACTATTTCACACAGATAGATATATTAGACGAGGAGGTGGAGTAGCCATATACGTTAGGGACAATTTGAAATGTAGTCTCAAAGAGGGAATCAAAACTGAGCCACACACAGAAACTATTTGGATAGAATTAAACGAAAAAGCAAATAATATTATATTAGGAGTTATATATAGGCCACCAAATTTAGACAGAATGGAAGCAAAGCATCTATGGGATGAAATATCTAGGGCATCTAGATCTAACAGTATTTATGTCATGGGTGACTTTAATTTTAGTGGAATAAACTGGTTGAACAAAACAGGGAATAGTGAAGCAGAAGATTTTCTAGAATTAATTGACGATTGCTTTCTTACGCAACACATTAAGGAACCAACACGGGAAAATAATATTTTAGATTTAGTGTTAACTAACAGGGAAACACAAATTAATGACATCGAAATAGGGAGTGAGCTAGGGAACAGTGATCACAAAGAAATCAGATTTAGCATAGAATGGAATAGACCTGTAGGAGAAAATTCTGTTAAAGTGCCAGATTTTCGAAAAGCTGATTTTAATAGCCTAAGAAATTTTTTGGGTCAAATTGATTGGAAAGTCTTGGGTATGGGGTGTGGGCCGGTCTTGGAGCGAGACATGAACCCAGCGATAGGTGATGTAAATGGGGATTTCGATGTGGATTCAATATATAACGTATTTAAGAATATTCTAAACAAAGCACAGGAACGTAGTATACCACACAAATTGAATAGATCGATTACTAATGACCCAAAGTGGATAACAAAGAATTTGAAGAATCTTATAGGTAAAAAGAGAGCTTGGTACAAAGGATTAAAAATGGGGAGGTCACTTTAGAACAGGAATTCGTACAACTAGTTAAAAATGTTAAAAAAGAGATAAGGAAAGCAAAAAGAAACTATGAAGTTCGTATAGCAGGGCAAGCAAAGACAAATCCTAAAGGGTTTTTTCAGTTATATCGAACTAAGACTAGGGAAAGGATAGGTCCATTAAAAACTGAGACAGGTCAAATAACAGATAGTGATGAAGAGATGAGTAGTATTTTTAATAAATATTTTGTATCTGTATTTACTAAAGAGGAACTTAACAATATGCCTTCAGCCGAACAAGTCTATGTGGGTGGGGACGAGGACAGGTTGACGAGTTTAGCAGTTACCAGGGAGGATGTTCTTAAACAAATAGTAAAACTCAAACCAAACAAATCCCCAGGGCCGGATGAAGTGTTTGCCAGGGTGCTGAAAGAATGCAAAGAGGAGCTTTGTGACCCACTGTCAATCATATTTAATAAATCAATAGAGTCAGGCAGAGTGCCAGAGTTTTGGAAAGTTGCTAATGTGATACCAGTTTTTAAGAAAGGAGATAGATCACTTGCGTCTAACTATCGACCAATTAGCCTAACGTCTATTGTGGGAAAGTTACTCGAATCTATAATAGCAAATAAAATTCGTCTTCATCTTGAAAAACATAAATTAATAATTGAGTCGCAACATGGTTTTATAAATGGCCGTTCATGTTTAACAAATTTGTTATCTTTTTATTCTAGCATAGTTGAGGCAGTTGATAGTGGTAAGGATTGTGATGTTGTGTACCTTGACTTTAGCAAAGCTTTCGATACAGTGCCACATGAAAGACTGATTAAAAAGATAGAGGCTCATGGTATTGGGGTGCTATATTAAGCTGGATTAGGGCATGGCTATACCAAAGGAAACAGAGAGTTAGTATAAATGGAGTCAAGTCAGAGTGGGAAAATGTTGTAAGTGGAGTGCCTCAAGGCTCTGTCTTGGGACCTCTGTTGTTTATAATATATATAAATGATTTAGATTCAGGTTTGAGTAGCAACATTTGCAAATTTGCCGATGATACGAAAATCGGTAGGGAAATTAATTCGGAGGAGGACTCACTATCACTTCAAGTTGATCTAGATAGGGTTTTGAAATGGTCAAAGGACTGGCAGATGCAGTTTAATGCTGATAAATGTAAAGTTCTGAGGCTAGGTAATGATGATAGAGTTACAAGATACGAGCTAGATGGTGTTGAGATTGCGAAGTCGGATTGCGAAAGGGATCTGGGAGTTATAATTAGTAAGAATTTAAAACAAAAGGATCAATGCATAAATGTTCGTAATAAGGCAAATAGGACACTCGGATTTATTAATCGCAGCGTAAGTAACAAGACACCTGGTGTGGTTCTCAAGCTATATCTTGCTCTGGTTAGGCCCCATTTAGATTATGCAGTTCAGTTTTGGTCGCCATATTATAGAATGGATATAAATTCACTTGAACGTGTCCAGCGTAGGATGACTAAGTTAATTCCCCAAATTAGAAATCTTTCATATGAAGAAAGATTAACAAAGCTTAATTTGCATTCACTGGAAAGGCGAAGAGTTAGGGGTGACATGATAGAGGTTTACAAGTGGATGAATGGACATAACAAAGGGGATATTAATAGGGTATTGAAAGTATCAACACAGGACAGAACGCGAAACAATGGGTATAAATTGGATAAGTTTAGATTTAGGAAAGACTTGGGTAAATACTGGTTCAGTAACAGGGTTGTTGATTTGTGGAACCAATTGCCGCGTAACATTGTGGAGGTGGGGTCCCTCGATTGTTTCAAGCATGGGTTGGACATGTATATGAGTGGGATTGGGTGGTTATAAATAGGAGCTGCCTCGTATGGGCCAATAGGCCTTCTGCAGTTGCCTTTGTTCTTATGTTCTTACAGGGGTTAAATCAGAGTGGGATAATGTGTTAGTGGAGTGCCTCAAGGCTCTGTCCTGGGACCTCTGT
>WNGS01053879.1:0-11930 GCA_020271785.1 Procambarus virginalis
ATCAAATGATTCCAATAGAGAACAGAGAAAGAAAATGGTAAATTTTGAAGATTATTTACGACAACAATTAATTTACGAATGTATATAAACAGCAATCAGATGACGCGTTTTAGCGTCATCAGAAGGCAAAAATATGTATTAAAATCTAATTCGAATATAATAATACTTTGCATAATCGTTTTGCAAACAATAAGCCTTTCAGAAAATTTGTAACAATAAAAAGAAAAGATTTTATACCTTATACAATACATACAAATTTTCATTTAAATTTTTTGACATGGTTATTTTTAACACTGAACAGAAAAAAAGATGTAATGAATATGTTTGTTATATAAGTTTCCACTCTTGCTTATTATTAAAACATACTTTCTACAGTATGTCCCATAGTATTATATAATGACCATTTGCCTTAAATATAATAATAATTATTTTTTAATGTGTTTCAACTGTGGGACATGTCGAGGAGTTTGTTATTTCGTTTAATCAGTATAATTTTTAGTGTAACAACTATTGTGATTTGATTTAACAAATAAACTCAAGTCACTAATATATATGTATATATATTACATATATGTAATGTGACACTAATACACAGGAAGATGTTATTCAACTCGTCCTACTATTAGAACGTCGCATTTTGACGTATACTCTACCTAAGGGCAAAATTTGTCATACTGGAAAATTGTAGCGGCTCGCGAAATTGACGTACTGTCCGTAATTCTGTTTAGGGTCCTCTGGTAGGTTAAGATAATTTGGAACTTTAATACGACAGTTCTTGACGTTGGGAACCTTAGGAGGACGGGCTGTGTTATTAGTGTTTGTATTTTTTACACAAATAACTGACGTAGGACCCATTTGATTCCAACGCCAGGCCATGAGACTAAATTTAATTATATTTTTCAGCATTTTAAATTATTTTATTTAATTATTATTGTATTTACATTGTTATTATAATTATTACTATACAATAATTGTTACTATTTTCTAAGAATAAGAATTATGTTTCAGATATTGATCAATATTATAGTGCAGCAGATTGTTAACATAAACAGGAATAGGTCGATGAACCCGCCTCTCAGGGAAGAAATGGTCCGCTGTGTGTAAGTCACACCTCGGGTGCCGGGGTCCAGGAACACAGAGCGACGCACCCAGCGGCTCTGTCAAGGACAAGACGGCCGGGAGGTGCTCCTCCTGCCACGCCGCCGTCACCATCGACCTCCCGCTGTAGGGCTTGGTCTCCACTGTGCCTTCCTCCTCCCACCGACGGATCCACCTGTACACTGTGGAGAGGCTGGCGCCAGTTACGTGGGATATGTCCCGTGCAGGCGCCCCGCTCAGCCACAGCCACACGATCCTAGCGCGGTCTGCTCTCACATCTCTGGAGTTTTTAATACGGCGCTCCATTGACTTGGTTCTGTCAAGCAAGAGTATTATGTTTACGGACTTGTTTGCAGTTCTTTTCTGTCCACCATAGTCTAATGGAAAAGATACGAGGACACTAGCTAGGGAATGTGAACTTATTAACCATATTCAATACTATTCATGTTAATGTATATTTGTCATTGATAATAAGGCGAGTCTTTTTTAACATTAATGCAGCCAAAACTTAAATATAAACGAATAAGGAAATACTATAGAGTATAACGTGTCATTCGAATTTATAGATGCATGAATGCTCCAAGCATATCTATAACTATAAGTGAGAATGTCTGTCTGTCCAAAATTGGAGGCAAGATATTTTGGGCTAGCTTCACCCAAATTTGCACGGGGAATGGTCTGGGGTACGGAAAGGAAATAGGCTGACTAGTATAGAGCATATTAGTATTAGCATTTTTTTGCTCATCAGGATTTTACAACCCGAGTGTAGTCGGGTTAGCTGTAAAATCCTGGTTGGGCCCCTGGTTTGGGACCTCCAGAACCTTCCAGAGAACTCAGTAGAGTTCAGGGTTGGTCAACGTTGGTGCCACCATGTCCAAGTCACTTAAGGCGGGAGTCTGGGAATCGCCAAGTCACGAGTTCTAGCCTCTCCATTGCCTTTTGACCACTCTTCTAGTCAAAAAAGGTGCCCAGCAACTGGACACCCACATAAATACTGTCAAGCAGTATCCTCTTCTCCGCGATAGTAGCCACTGCTATGAACCCCCATGTAGCCTTCGTAATGTAGGTCCGTAGTGTGAGAGTTATTACCCACCTAACCGAAAGTACCACAGTCCTCCTTGGTTGTTAATTCTTTATATTAGAATAATTCATGTATTACTCAGTATTGTAGTAAATAGTCAACCTTGCTTGAGGACCCATGTAATTTAACGTCATTTGAGAATAAAGCTTCCGACCCTTAAGTTGACAAAGGGGCATAGAGGGCATCTAGAATGAGAACTAGTTTGTGCAGGGTTAGGATGCAGGACACACCCGGTCAAGAACGGTCATGTGGCTGTAAGAATTACGACTAACCACCCTGGTTGTAATTCAGTAATGTAGAGAAATTCCAATACTACAGAGATATTATAATTAATAATCAACCTTGCTCAAGTACCAATGCAAATCACCACCATTTGAGAATAATGATCCAGTTCATCTTAGTTAAAAAGTGCATATGTTTAGCTTTAGATTTTGTTAATTAGCTAATGGTGTTTAGTGGAATTTTTCCCAATTTCATATTTTATTATTTCGGATCATTTAGATCCTATGTTTTGTACTATAAGCCCCCTTGTGTTCCTGTATGCATTCTTATCGATTCAATATATTCTTCGTTGGTAAATTAGTTAAACCGTACTTTAAAGTAAATTCATCCCTCCTTTCAAATAATTGGGGATTCACATTTGGGAGTTTTGTGCAATTGACTGATCCCTCCCGCAGTCAATTACGTATTTACAGAAGCTTTCAGATTAAGTGGTGGCAGCAGTAAGTCTCTGAGTTGCTTGTAGCTGTGAAGTACAGTGCCCTTGATGTGTGGTACCTAGGCTATCAAACGCAAAAGGAGACAAGACTTCACTGGACTGGAGGTTACAGTAAGAACTCTGGTGAACATCAATCCGTTAAATAACGACTAGCATTAACCTAGACGAAGAGGTAAAGACTAGGTACCATTACAGAGCCGATTAGTGACAGTCCAAGAGAAATTTGTAGGTGACCTTTCAGAGTGATATATTTGGGCATCGTGGACCATCGTTTGCCACGTCATCCTTTTGTTGTAAGAACCTGATATAACGTCGTGTATAGTTTGTTGACCGCCAGTCAACGAGTACCGCCAGTACCACGAGTAAGACGCAGCCCACATCCACATCTAGGTATCCAACACGTACTACTAATGGCATACCAAAGAAAACAGACACATCCATAACCCACACATCCTAAATGGCTCCCCTAACCTTCATGACTTGGAGCGCAAAAAGCATTAAAGCATGCCTCACAGAACTTAAACAATTCCTTTACTCATGCAAACTGGACTTAGCTTTCATAACCGAATCCTGATTCACTCCCAAACAAAATCCTATTTTTAAAAACTTTCAGATGCAGAGACTGGACAGACCAAACCGTATGGGGGGGGTGGTATTTTCCTTCTAACACGAGTAATATGACATGTAAACCTATAACACTTACACATTTTGTGAATGGTAAACTAGAATTTTTAGCATGCCTAATACCTTACAATTGTACACACATATTCTTTTTGGGTATATACAACCTTGGTGGCACAATAAATTTAAATGAACTGGAATTCTGTCTTAACCAATTACGGCAACCGATCATTGTTACAGGTGATGTCAATGCAAACCACCCCACATGAAGTAGAGGTACCCAAAATACTGCAGGCACCGATCTATATACCTACTTAGACACTGCACCATATATTCTTCTTTCGCCGCCCTACCTTGAAACCTACTTTAACTACAGAACCAATTATGAAGCCTCACTGGACATCTGCTTTGGCTTGGCGAACGTTCAACATGAACTACAGTTTCATACTGGCCCAGATATTGGTAGTGACCACAAAAACCTCATTATAAAATTTACTAACATCCAGCCACCAACCCACCCTCTAACGCTTCCCAAGTGGAACATTAAGAAACTGGATAAGAAAAAATGGGCTGATACTGTCTGTCTCCCAGATACAGACGATGTAGACCCAAACACGCGACTGTCCACAATCACCTCGGCCATAAATTCTGCAGCCACCCAAATGCTCAAGAAAACTTCAGAACATAGGTCCAACAAACCATTAAACCTTGGTGGAACACGGAATGTGCATGAATAGTCGCTTTACGCCGACGAGCGTCAAAAACAAAGACGTCAACCCACCCTACAGAACTGGGTTAATCTCCGGTGGGCCACAGCAAAGCCAAAAAAAAAACCGTGCTGTAATCAAAGCGAGAATCATGGAATCATGGGCAAAATGTTGTGATAGCCTCACACCCACTATGCCACATTCAAAAGTCTGGGCAACATTTAACAGCATTAACGGTCATCCAACATTCCCTTCGTTTCCCCTGATGATCAATGGTTCACTCGGTCAAACACCTCAGAAGCCTATTATCAAATTTTCACTAAAAAAAAATTGCTCATCTACCCACCCTCACAATACACAACACTCCCATCCAACTCGTACGAGAACATAAATACCTTGGCATGCACTTAGACTCGCCCTCACTTACCTGGAAAGCACACATTCAACACCTTAAACAGACGACACAACCCGACTCGCCATATTGAAAGCCCTCACTGGCACCACCTGGGGAGCACACCATAAAATCCTGCTCCGTTTCTATACAACCTACATTCGCAGCCAACTAGACTATTGTTTCCAAGCACATGCGTCGGCTGCGCCTACTAACCTACAGAGCCTAGAGGTCATCCAAAACAATGCCATGCGACAAATATGTGGTGCAATACGTTCCACTACCATCCTCGAACTTTACGGGGAAACGGGCCTCACAAGCCTAGCCACCAGACGAGACATAATGTGTGCCAACTATCTGTCACTCTGTACCACTGCTCACCCGACACACCCATACAGATCAAAAATAAACCCAACAGTTAACCCACATAACCTCCGCTTTCCAACCAATCACTCACAACCTTTCCTCACACGGTCTACAAATAACCTCAATATAGACCTCTCTCTACTTCAAAACTCGAAAACCCAACTTACTGTCCCTCCTATTCCACCTTGGCTTTATACAACTCCTAATACAGCAATACAACTCGAAGACAACATTCCAAAGTCTGCACCAAACTCAGCCATAGCCTCAGTCTTTGTCTCAACAATGAAAAATTGCTACCCAAATACCACAGAGATTTATACAGATGGATCTCGCATCATCACGAACAACGTACCCTCGGTCACTAGCGCTGTATGGATACCGGAATACCATCTCAAGCAGGGATGGCGGTTACCAAACCAACTATCTGTTTTCACAGCTGAATTATATGCCTTATATCAAGCTCTCCAAATAATCACAACATTACCATTCGAGACATATACAATCTGCAGTGGCTCCAAGAGTGCGATTCAAGCCATTACATACTCTTCAACAACGTGCAAGGAGTTTGTTTACCCATGTCTTCAACTCCTTCATGAACATCGATTGAACGGTTATGATACCTCTATCCAATGGGTCCCATCGCATTGTGGTATTCTCCATAATGAACTAGTAGATCAACTAGCCTAAGCAATGCACAACATGCCTCACATTACCTGTCATCCAATTCCCCATGTTGCACGTAAAGGAGCCTTCAAAAATACCATCACCCAAGATTTTGCGACGAAATGGAAAACGTCATGCTCACCTTTGTACTATGGGTCCATTAAAAAGAAATGGGAAACTTGGAAACATGTCAGATATAAAAAGAGAGAAATTGATATAACGATGACCAGATTAAGGCTGGGACACACCAAACTGGCAGCACACAGCTCTAAGTACAGAACAGACATCAACGAACTCTGCATACACTGTCAGGTGCCTGAAACAATCGAACACTATCTCCTTCACTGCTTCCAACATTATAGTGCCAGAGTAAATTTCAAACAAGTACTTATCTCACTTAAAATACCCTTTACCATCGATCATATATTAGGAGGCAGTGACCACTCGTTACAAGAAAAATACCAAATAGTCAAAGCACTGGCTAAATATCTGCAGTCGACCAACAAATTGAGTCACATCTGACCTGTGCCACATTTATACCTGGCGCCACCAACAGCTAAACACAGAAAACAAATGCCTCGTCGCACCCCCAAGGTTCAGCTGACGCCATAAACACAACATACCGCCCTAAGGTGCGGCAAGTCTCCCTCTAACATACACCTCTGTTTTAGTCGCTGCTCCTCTATCTACACCACAACGCAACAAGCACTTTTGAAACTCTTATCATCCTCAACATAAACGCCTCTCCCAACATGTGTAATGGTGCAGTCATCGGGAGGACAAACCCTTCATGCAAACTGCACTAATTATCAAGAAAAAGAAGATAGTTTGTTACAGCAAGATCGTGTTGCCCAGCGATCTGGTAGATCGCTGGGCAACAATCCTGAGAATCCTTCTCAGGATTGCACAATCCTGAGAAGGAGGGCGGAAGCTCTGGTATAAATAGAGCCAACATCGGCTGAGCAAAAAGTAGGAATCAGCAGATAAGAATATGCCTTCAGCAATGTCCTCCATTCTCGTGTTCTTATATTACAAAAAAATAAGACTACTCAATAGCTCGGTCGATAGAGCTACGGGCTAACACACATGGAGTCCGCGGTTCGAGTCTCCTAGAGCCCAGGTGAATGGATTCAAAATTAGCTTTATTACCCAACCACTTGGGCAGGAGGGTAGAGCGACGGTCTCGCTTCATGCAGGTCGGCGTTCAATCCGAGACCGTCCAAGTGGTTGGGCACCATTCCTTTCCCCCCGTCCCATCCCAAATCCTTATCCTGATCCTTTCCAAGTGCTGTTTAGTCATAATGGCTTGGCGCTTTCTCCTCATAGTTCCCTCCCCGTCGCCCAGGGAGAGAAGGACCCCCACAGTACAGGCTGGCGCACGGTATAGGATATAGTAAGATGAAATTTGTTTTGTAAATATTATTTATGATTTGATATGTTATATATTTTGTGGTAATGGAATTACAGGTTCATGAGTGGTGGAAATTCTTGTATTGTGGACGTTTATGTATGATGGACGTTCATGTATAATGGACGTGGTGCATCAAGAGTTGATGTAGCAATGGTAGTTGGTAGACGCGTTTTGTCACTAGATGAGGTAGCAGCAACGGGAGAAGCTGCAAGAGGACCTACTTAATTCGAGGACCCACTAATGGATGGTCCCAGTAGGAAGATCAATCACCTTAGAGGAGACTTGTTGTGTAACTAGAGTGGCTGATCTTCCGGACGTGATACAGAGGGTTGTGAGCGCATCATTATCTGTTTGAGAGGTGGATGGATTCATGTAGTATGCCTGACGCAATGCAACATAAGAATGTTTATATTTGTTGATTGTGTTAAATTACATGTACGAAGCCTAGCCCAGACGGCAAGGTGGCTGAGGCACAGCGGGCAGCGGGGGGGGGGGGAAATTGCTGAAGAGGATCAAGCAGAGCCAAGCAGAGATCATTAATTGGATTACTGATATTATACAAGCGTGATGCTAGTTTGCTAGTATGTAGGTTCATTACCTGATGATACCATGCTGTTGTTTTTATTCTTTGTTGTTTGTAATAATTGTTTGTAAATTAGACAACCGTGTTTGCTCTTGTGTGAGGATTTCAGTTGGGAAAGAGAGAGAAATAATTGCAGGACGGACGACAGCATGCAGAAAACAAAAAGGGGAACTAGAAGGAGGCCACCCTAAAACTAGGAGAGAGAGGGTAAGTTATCGTGGCTCAGTTTGGGTGTGTACTCTTGACACTGGGTCATTTCTGAGCCGATACCTCAATAGTATGACGTCCATAGCCCGTGCTATTTGGAACTTTTTGTTCCAAGAAGCGAATCTTAAACAACAACAAGTATGACGTTGAGCCCCTTCCTCACATTTCAGTTCATTACCAGGCGACTCCCATGAGAGCTCCGTTGGTATTAGAAGTAGTTTTTTATTTTAGTTTATCAGCGGCTCCCTGACGAGGTGAAGGCCTAGGGTAAAATTTGGTGACAACTGAGAGATAGCCAAGTGACCCCTGCTACACATAGTAAGGACTGACAGTTTATATGTATGCTCAGCACACAGTATATCCTTTCACAACCAAAGATCACATTCACTCCAAAAAATCTTCCGCTTACGGGCTATTCATGCCCGTATCCCCTCTTGGGTGGCTTAATTTTCACCAATAAATCAGTCTTTTGTCTGCTGCCACTATTTTGTCTTTATCTTGCCACCGATTTTTTAAGACAAATGTAGTGGACTTATATACTGTGACTTGCAGAGTGCACTTCAGGCATTGAACACACATAGTAGTAACACCCAGAAAATAGTCAGTGATATTCGAACGAATGTTTTAGCTGCTAAAGAAAACAGATTTAAAATTAAATTCCTATGGATACCATCCCATATTGGCATCTCAAGGCATGACCCTGTAGATATGCTTGCAAGGACAGCCTGTAGAAAACCAGTAGTAGAAATTGATATGGATGTTTCATTAGCAGTGACCAAAACAATACTTAAACAAATATCTAATGAAGATCTCACTGACCTAACAAATTCACAAAGACCTGAAAGTTGTAGCATTAAATATTATGATAGATATCGTGAGGAGACATTCACATATGGGACTAATAGAACAAGAACCCGACAATGTGATGTTATAGTGGCCATAATACGCCTGGGATATAGACGTATCTGGCAGCTTTCTCAAAACCCAAATGTCGAGTACACAATGTGTTAACTTTGTGAAAGAGAAAACATGCACTCACTTGAACATTATATTGTAGAATGTCGCACATTGACCGACTTTCACCCTCCTGGGCTGAGGTATGCTGAACTGTGTAACTACTACATGAGTACTGGAACACTTGATGATATATTGGACTTGTATCCAAGATTGACCATGTAATGTATCAATTATACAAAGTATGTATGTGATGTAACTATATAACCTGAGCTTGTAAAAGCATCTTAATCACCTTCAGTGGTTAAGTGCTTAATTGCACACTAGTTTCTCTATCAGTTGTCACACCCTGGCAGAGTAAAAGAGACAAATGTATGTGTATGTATGTATATATATATATATATATATATATATATATATATATATATATATATATATATATATATATATATATATATATATATATATATATATATATTATTAAATATGACCGAAAAAGTAAGATTAATAATTCTAACACGAATTTTCTCAATTTTCCTTATGTTTGTTTTTACTGATGACGGTAAATTAAAAATCAATTCTCCAAAATTCATTCTTTATTTCTTAGTCTGACGCGACACTTGAGCGCGTTTCGTAAAACTTATTACATTTTCAAAGACTTTAGTTACACACACACAGAACAACTATAACTGAACAGAGTTTAAATACCTGCATTTGGGTGAGGTGACATGTTACAATGGTTTGGGGTGAGGTGAGAACAAACACAGAACACGAAACAATGGGTATAAGGGAAGAATAGATCTGTAACTGCAGAAGGCCTATTGGCCCGTATTTCTTGATGTTTCTATATTGGAGCGGAGTCTTGAAGTGGGTAGAATATAGTAGTGCGTTAATTGGCTGTTGATTGCTGGTGTTGACTTCTTGATGTGTAGTGCCTCGCAGATGTCAAGCCGCCTGTTGTCGCTGTATCTATCAATGATTTCTGTGTTGTTTGTTAAGATTTCTCTGGTGATGGTTTGGTTGTGGGAAGAGATTATATGTTCCTTGATAGAGCCCTGTTGCTTATGCATCGTTAATCGCCTGGAAAGAGATGTTGTTGTCTTGCCTATATATTGAGTTCTTTGGGGCTTACAGTCCCCAAGTGGGCATTTGAAGGCATAGACGACATTGGTCTCTTTCAAAGCGTTCTGCTTTGTGTCTGGAGAGTTTCTCATGAGTAGGTTGGCAGTTTTCTTGGTTTTATAGTAAATCGTCAATTGTATCTTCTGATTTTTGTCTGTAGGGATAACGTTTCTATTAACAATATCTTTCAGGACCCTTTCCTCCGTTTTATGAGCTGTGGAGAAGAAGTTCCTGTAAAATAGTCTAATAGGGGGTATAGGTGTTGTGTTAGTTGTATCTTCAGAGGTTGCATGGCGTTTCACTTTCCTTCTTATGATGTCTTCAATGAAACCATTGGAGAAGCCGTTGTTGACTAGGACCTGCCTTACTCTACAGAGTTCTTCGTCGACTTGCTTCCATTCTGAGCTGTGGCTGAGAGCACGGTCGACATAAGCGTTAACAACACTCCTCTTGTACCTATCTGGGCAGTCACTGTTGGCATTTAGGCACATTCCTATGTTTGTTTCCTTAGTGTAGACTGTAGTGTGGAAACCTCCGCTCCTTTCCATGACTGTTACATCTAGAAAGGGCAGCTTCCCATCCTTCTCCATCTCGTAAGTGAAACGTAACACAGAATTCTGCTCAAACGCTTCTTTCAGCTCCTGCAGATGTCTGACATCAGGTACCTGTGTAAAAATGTCGTCAACATACCTGCAGTATATGGCCGGTTTCAAGTTCAAGTCGACTAAGACTTTTTCCTCAATAGTACCCATGTAGAAGTTTGCAAACAGGACGCCTAGGGGAGAACCCATAGCGACCCCATCTACTTGCTTATACATGTGCCCATCCGGGCTCAAGAAGGGTGCCTCCTTAGTACAAGCTTGGAGTAGTTTCCTCAGGATATTTTCTGGCATGTCAAGGGGAGTACATGCCGGGTCTCGATACACTCGGTCCATTATCATCCCGATTGTTTCATCCACAGGTACGTTGGTGAACAGTGATTCTACGTCCAACGATGCTCTTATCCCTGTAGCCCGTGTTCCCCGCAGTAAGTCAACAAATTCCTTCGGGGATTTCAGGCTGAAGTTGCACGGGACATAAGGAGTCAGTAAGCCGTTGAGTCGTTTCGCCAGTCTGTACGTGGGTGTGGGTATCTGGCTGATAATTGGCCGAAGTGGGTTTCCAGGCTTATGCGTCTTGACGTTTCCATACGCATATCCAGGTTTATATTCTCCAATAATCTTTGGCAGGTGGAGTCCGGATTTCTTGGCATTCACAGTTTCAATCAACTTGTTGACCTTTGTTTTCAATTCGGCTGTAGTGTCCTTCGTTACCCTTTGGAATTTAGTTTGGTCAGAGAGTATGTGGTTCATTTTCGCCAGATATTCGTCTTTCTTAAGGATGACGTATATTGGCGACTTGTCGCCTCTCCTGACAACTATCTCCTTGTTCTCACGAAGGCTCTTGGCTGCCGCTTTGAGCTCGGGGGTCAGTATGGTACTTCTGTAGTTGCCTCGATTCTTTCCTCCTTCTGCGATAATTTCAGCTTGTAAGGTGTCTTTGGTGGTGACCTTCTTTTGTGCTTCGAGGTCAAATATGTCGTCCAACAGGATCTCCAACTCCACTTTCCGGGCCAACGCACTTGGTCTGGACATAACGTGACAGTTTATACCCAGATTTAGGAGAGTGACTTGGTCCTCAGTGAGGTTGATACCTGCAAGGTTCAGGAAGCCGTCTCTTGGTCGTGGAATTGCCATGGGTCCTCCATATAGTGTTGTTAGCTTCTTGATAATCCTTGTTTCCGTGCTGAGGTGATGTCGGTCTGTGAGGATGTCGAGGTGTTGTTCGATGCGGGTGCGGAGACTTTCGTCGATGTTGCTGTTTCTCCATTCGTTTGTGGCCTGAAGTAGTTGCGTTTTATTGTCTTTGATATCATTTTCTGCCTTGTGTATCTGATTACGAATCAGATCTTGGCGATATTTATCGTGAAGGCTTGATTCCTTGCTGCTGGGTCGTGCGTTTTATATTA
>WNGS01053880.1:0-14071 GCA_020271785.1 Procambarus virginalis
AACAGGATTTTCTCTCTGCAGGTCTATTCTACTCTATGCTAAATCTGATTTCTTTGTGATCACTGTTCCCTAGTTCACTCCAATTTCAATGTCATTAATCTGTTTTTCTCTGTTAGTTAACACTAATCTAAAATATTATTTTCCCGTGTTGGTTCCTTAACCCTCAAACCACTAGGGGGCCCAAATGGAATTAACACCCACAGGCACAAAAAAAAAAAAAAAATTCTTTCGTCTTATAGAAGTGTTCATTTTTGTTCCCTGATCACGGAAAAAATAACAAAAAAATCGTAGGTGGCATATTTTAGCCGCAATAGGGGTAGGGAAGTCTGGCAAAAAAAGGGGCGTTGGCAGAGCCTTCGCCAGACGAGGTCTACTCCGCCCGAGCTGTCAGACGGCAGTTGCCACAATATATTATTACCTAATTATTTCAATATGTCTGATTGATTTTTTCTTAGTTTTTTGCAGTAATATTATTCCATACAGTGAACTGTGTGTGTGTGTGTGTGTGTGTGTGTAATTACCTAAGTGTAATTACCTAAGTGTAGTTACAGGATGAGAGCTACGCTCGTGGTGTCCCGTCTTCCCAGCACTCTTTGTCATATAACGCTTTGAAACTACTGACGGTTTTGGCCTCCACCACCTTCTCACTTAACTTGTTCCAACCGTCTACCACTCTATTTGCGAAGGTGAATTTTCTTACGTTTCTTCGGCATCTGTGTTTAGCTAGTTTAAATCTATGACCTCTTGTTCTTGAAGTTCCAGGTCTCAGGAAATCTTCCCTGTCGATTTTATCAATTCCTGTTACTATTTTGTACGTAGTGATCATATCGCCTCTTTTTCTTCTATCTTCTAGTTTTTGCATATTTAATGCCTCTAACCTCTCCTCATAGCTCTTGTCCTTCATTTCTGGGAGCCACTTAGTGGCATGTCGTTGCACCTTTTCCAGTTTGTTGATGTGCTTCTTAAGATAAGGGCACCATACAACCGCTGCATATTCCAGCTTTGGTCTAATAAAAGTCGTGAACAATTTCTTTAGTATTTCTCCATCCATGTATTTAAAAGCAATTCTTAGGTTAGAAAGTGTAGCATAGGCTCCTCGCACAATGTTCTTGATGTGGTCCTCAGGTGACAGTTTTCTATCTAAAACCACCCCTAGATCCCTTTCTTTATCAGAATTCTTTAAAGATTTCTCACATAATTTATAGGTTGTGTGGGGTCTATGTTCACCAATTCCACATTCCATAACATGGCATTTATTCACATTAAATTCCATTTGCCAAGTGTTGCTCCAAATACTTATTTTGTCCAGGTCTTCTTGAAGGGCATGACAATCATCTAGGTTTCTTATCTTCCCTATTAACTTAGCATCATCAGCAAACATGTTCATGTAATTCTGTAATCCCTCTGGTAGATCGTTTATGTAGACAATGAACATTACCGGTGCAAGAACTGAACCCTGTGGTACTCCACTCGTGACATTCCTCCAATCCGATACCTTGCCTCTGATTACGGCCCTCATTTTTCTGTCAGTTAGGAAATTTTTCATCCATGTTAGTAGCTTACCCGTCACCCCTCCAATATGTTCCAGTTTCCAGAACAACCTCTTATGGGGAACTCTGTCGAAAGCCTTTTTTAGGTCCAGATAGATGCAGTCAACCCAACCATCTCTTTCCTGTAAAATCTCTGTTGCTCGATCATAAAAACTGAGTAAGTTCGTTACACAGGATCTTCCAGATCGAAAACCATACTGTCGGTCTGATATTATATCATTTCTCTCCAGGTGTTCTACCCATTTAGTTTTAATTATTTTTTCCAATATTTTGACTATTACACTTGTCAATGATACAGGTCTATAATTAAGGGGGTCTTCCCTGCTTCCACTTTTGTAGATTGGAACTATGTTAGCCTTTTTCCACACATCAGCTACAACTCCTGTAAACAGGGATGCCTGAAAAATCAGCTGAAGTGGAATGCTGAGCTCAGGTGCACACTCTCTCAGAACCCATGGTGAAACTCCATCTGGACCAACTGCCTTGTTCTTACTTAGCTCCTTGAGCATTTTTTCCACTTCGTCTCTAGTCACCTCTATGTGCTCTATGTTGTTCTCTGGAATTCTTATTGTGTCTGGTTCCCTAAAGATTTCATTTTGTACAAACACACTTTGGAACTTTTCGTTTAGTGTTTCACACATTTCCTTTTCATTTTCCGTGAATCTATTTCCCATTATCAACCTCTGAATATTATCCTTTACCTGCAATTTGTTGTTTATGAATTTGTAGAATAGACCTGGTTCTGTTTTACATTTGTCTGCAATCCCTTTTTCAAAATTTCTTTCTGCCTCTCTCCTCACTGCTGTGTAGTTGTTTCTTGCATCTTTGTATCGTTTGTATGTTTGGGGGTTTGGCCTCTTCCTGTATTGATTCCATTTTTGTGTCTTTTGGTCTCTGGCCCTCTCGCAATTCCTATTGAACCAATCCTGTTTCCTAGTTCTGCATCTCTGTTTTGGTATAAATTTGTTTGTGCCTTTATCATATATTTCACAAAACTTGACATCTCATTCACTTCCTTGCCTAGCAACAAGTCTGTCCAATTATACTCACTAAAAAAATTTCTAAGGTTGCCATAATGTCCTCTCTTGAAGTCAGGTTTTTCAACTGCCTCATCCTCCTTATTTTCTTCCAGATTATAACACATTGCATACTTTATTCCCAAAAGACATGGTCACTTTTACCCAAGGGAGGAAGGTACTGAATGTCAAATACTTCTTCCTCCTTCCTGGTAAATATCAAATCTAGCATGGAGGGAACGTCCCCTTCCCTCATCCTCGTAGCTTGTTTAACATGTTGATACAAGAATGTTTCCAGGATGAGGTCTACAAATTTACAGGTCCAAAAATCTTCTGTTTTAGCTTCATATGCTTCCCAGTCTATGGATTTCAAGTTGAAGTCACCAACTATCAACAGTCGTGACCTATTGTTATCCGCTCTCGCTATAATCTCTCTCATTATTGTTATAAGACCTTCTCGTTTACTATCTAGCTCCTCCTTTGACCATGTGCTGCTTGGTGGTGGACTATATGCATTTATGACCATTAGTTTATCATCTTCATGGCAGATCTCTAGTGCTATTATGTCAACCTCTTGTGGATTGGCAGTCATTATTTCCTTCACCTTTATGTGTTCTTTCACCAGCACAGCAACGCCACCGCCTTTCCTAATTTTTCTGTCCCTTCTCCAAATTGAGTAGCCCCTTGGGAATATGACCTCATTTAAAATATCATCTTCAAGTTTTGTCTCCGTGAGTGCAACAATGTCTGGTGTCTGCATCTGTATTACATCACTTAACTCCAATATCTTCGATCTTACTCCATCTATGTTGGTGTATGCAATCTTCAGGAACTTGTTCCCCCTCTCCTTATTCTTCACTCCCCCTCTCTCTATTGATTGTGTTGGTTTGCCTTTATGTACCACTTTACTGGTCTGCCTACCCCTAACACTTTGTAGAAAAAAGATTTGATTTCTTCTTCATTCCTGCTCTCATTTAAACGTTTTGCCTCAGCGAGGTTCAGTTTCAGCTTCTCTCTGTCTTCTCTTGAAAGATCTCGTCTTAATGACCACATTTTCCCATCCTCATCACTTTGTAACTTTCTAGCATTCCTTAGTACTTCTTCCATCTGCTTGGCACCGTTTAGGGTGATCCTCAAAGGTCGATCTTTCCCTTTTACATATCTGCCTATTCTCCTGTAGTCGCACACATTCTCTTTGGTTGTAAGACCTTCCACGAGGCCAACAATTTTATCTACTACTTTTGCTTCTTCTACAGCTCTTTCTGACCTAGATGTTATCTCCTTTTCTTTGCAGCCAAAATTATCAGGGACTTACTCCGATCAACTGTGTTTTGCACCAACCTCGGGTTAGATGCCAATTCCTTTCTCACTTCCAGCCTAATGTTTGTTTTATCTTGGTTGCTGCAGTGTTTGGCTTCCTTTACTGCTTCTTCAATTCTTTCCTTCTCCTTGGCCACTTGTGCATAAGTGAGTTGCATATCTTTCTTGCACTGTTCTATTCCTTGTGTAACTTCCTCCATCTGTGCTGACAAAGCTGTTTCTCCTCTTGAATTTCCTTGCCTAGCCTATTGTAATCATTTATGTTTAAATTTGCTCTAACTTCTTCCAAAGCTATTTTTAAGAGTATATTTTCTTCTTCCTGGCTTTGCAATTTGTTTCAATTGACTCTTTTCTTGCGCAAGTCTTTCACTAAACCCTCAAGACCTAAAACTTGCTATTCAAATGATCATTACTTTCTTTCAATTTACTAATTATTTCTACATGAGAGTTCACTATAGTATCTAATTTTACCAACTTGTTGTGTAGACTGCTAATATCAATGCTTTCTTCATTGAATCCCTCAAAATCAGCTCTGTTTTGTATTTCCTCTTGTCAGTGGCCATCTTGAATGTTCTTCTCTGCACTGTAAACCTATAGGGGCAACTTTTTCTCACCCAATTTTTCACTTCCCTTTGGCACATTCCTATTATCTCACCTATTTTTCAAAGCACTATACCTTTTGTTCTCTGGGACACCACACACTATCACTATGTTGTGTGTTGTGTTGTGTTTGTGTGTGTGTATATATTATATATATCCTACACACACCCAACACCACACACACACACAGTGGTACCTCAGTTTAAGAGTTTAATTCGTTCCTGGAGACAGCTCTTATTCGAAAACTCGTATTCTGAAGCTAATTTCCCCATAAGAAATAATGGAAATGAATTAATCTGTTCCTGACTACCCCAAAAACCCCATATCAACTAAATTTTTATACCTAATTCATCTAAATAAACCTACAAAACTATGTTCAAGTTATTACTTACCTTGCTCTTGAATGCTGTAGGCGTATGGAAGATGGTGAGGAGGGGGGAGGAGGAGAGGAGTTACTGTTTGAAGGGGAGTCCCTTTCCATTATCACATCAGGCAGTGAGGACTTCACTGGTATGCACACACTGGCACATTTTGCCTGCATAGCACTAGGACTATCTTGTCTTACTAAGAATTTCTCTAAGACACTTGTTTTTCCCTACATTTTAACACTTGTCTGTAGTAAGACTCACATTATCATTTAAAAGGTCAATGCAACGGCCTGCTACAGCTTTATCTGGGTGAGTTTTTTCAACAAGACTTTGCAGTTCTTCCCATACTTCACACATTTTCTTAATCAAGGAGGGACATCCTCTACTGCCTCTACTCACAGCTATTTTCTTAGGTTGAACCTTATCAATGGCTTTCTTGAGACCCATGTGAGATATATAATAACAAACTGTATATCAAATGACCAAAAATCCAACAAACACTGAAAATCCAGGTGAAGAATTGATGTGGGATAGTCACTGGGCGCGAGACAATGGTAAACTGAGGGGCGTAGGCGGAGGGGCGACGATCGCCGATCGACCACGCGCTAGTCGGCCTGTACGCGTATCAACAAACTCGCGTCCCGAGGTAACCCTCGCGTTCCGAGACATAATTTTCGAGGAAATCCTGCTTGTCTTCCGAAAAACTCGCATACAGGGACACTCGCATTCCGAGGTACCACTGTATATATAATAAAATGTGTGAACCATTGCTGTACTCAAAATTATGGTGTGCATATTAGTGATTCAATTATTATGTTCATAAAACAATAAACAAATAGTTTTGCTGTTGTTACACTATATACACAGGTTATATATAAGTATCTGCATGTTTTGTTCACCATAACGAACTACTAAGTTGGTCTTGCGAGTCAAAAAGCAATGAGGAGTGACCGCCATACACCAGCCAGCCACTCGTTGCCATTCCCTCCCTCAACAACACCTCACTCGCCCTCATTCTCCTCCCACAATACTGTTTTTGCATTTATTCACTATACACAGACGTTATATATAAGTATTTACATGTTTTGTTCACCATAACTGTACATCTAAGCTTGTATGGTAAGTAAAGGCACAAAGACGTAGCTACTCACACAGTCAGCTGGTGACGGCCGCCCTCAAGGCCAGATGCACTAATATTTCTCCTCCAACAATATTGTTTGTGGTGTTATTATGCTATATACACACATTATATATAAGTATATACCTGTTTTATTCACCATACCTGTACAAATAAGCTGGTATGGTGCCCAAAGACCATCGTGGCCACCAGTAAACAACATGACAAGTCGTGCAGACGTCGCATCTCCCTCACCAAAATGGCGGCTCCCAACCTCGTACTCTTGCTGTTATCTCACATTATACACACGTTATATATAAATATCTACATTTGTGTTCACCATAGCGAACCACTAAGCTGGTATGGTGAGTGCAGTCAATAAAAGGGGGCCACACACAGTCAGAAGACAATGCCACCACCCTCCCTCCCACAGCCTTACTCCTCCCTCCATAGAGCACAGCGCTAAATATCACCACAATCCTGCTATTATCAGAATCCTGGTCAGTTTTATCACAGTCAGGGGGTCTTGTATAATACTATCATCGCTAAATAATAGCAGTATCATGTATATTATGGCATTTGTAGGCGATGCTGTGGTCAAAAGCTGAACAGCGGTGCTGTGAGCTCGTGCTGCGTGCGCCAGCCTTAGTGGCTTGCTCAATACTGACGCTCTAACACCCAAGAATGTTAGCCTGGATTTTTTTTCTAGGTGGCATCTGGCAACTATTGGTCGTGGCTGTACTATAGCTGCCCCTATCCCAGGCGGGGCGTTTAAATTATAGTGCTAGACACGAAAGCATATATAAATGATGTGCGAGGTTTCGGTTTTGTCACTGATATCATATATATATGATTTGCACGGTTTAAGGGTTAATGTGTTGAGTAAGAAAGCCATCATCAATCATTTTAAATTCTTACTAATCATAGCTCCCAGATCCCTGTCACAATCCGGCTTCACAATCTCAACACCATCTAGCTCATATCTTGTAACTCTGTCTTCATTACCTAGCCTCAAAACCTTACATTTGTAATCATTAAACTGCATCTCCCAATCTTTTGACCATTTCAAAACCCTATTTAGATCGTCTTGAGGTGATAGTCTATTTCTGTGTTTGTTTCCCTCCCAATTTTTGTATCGGCAAAATTGCAAATACTGTATTGCTGCTCAAACCTGAATCTAAATCATCTATATATATTATGAATAACAGAGGTCCCAGGACACAGCCTTGAGGCACTCCACTTACAACATTTTCCCAGTCAGGCTTCGAAGTGTTGAGGCAGGGTCTAGTTGGTGTTGAGACTGGCGGTCTCGGGGGTGTCCCCTTCTGGGGTTGCGGTGGAGGCGCTCGAGCCTGGTCCTTCAGCCAGAGCTTCTGGGTCTAGCCTGTGGGCCCCCTTTGTTCCTGCTTTTTCGGTAGCTCCCACTTTTTCTTTAGAAGCAGGGGGGTTTGGAGGCCGGCTCGTCCCCAGGTCCTCGGGAAAGGTTCCTTGGGTTGACTTAGGGGATTCGGGCCCCATTGGACCCCGTATGGGTTTTTCTGCCCTCAGAGCGGGGCTTAGTGTTACAAGGAGAGGGGCTCTCTTTCGATCCTTCTGCGTACAAATTGGATTTGGTGTTTACCCCTCTCCGGGTTCAGCGCCGTGATCCCGCGGGTTCTGCTGTTCTGTCTTTGCGGAGGTCTTCGGCTTCCAGCATCTCGTCTTCTGAGGTGCGGGAAGCCCTTGCACTTACCTCTTGCGCGACCCGGATTATGCCTTCGTGATGTATTCTCGTTCCTTCGTGTATGGTTCATCCTGTCCGTTCTGGGTTCGTTGTGAAGTTCCGGAGTCATCCTGGTTGGCAGACTGTCCTCTTTTTCGTTGGAAGCTTGGCACAGGTTCTGTTGGTCCCGCACGCTTGACTTGCATGAGACTTGGACGGCGTTTCAGGTTTTCCCGGGGGGCGACTTCAAGCACGCTCCTTGGGGGATGGGAGGGGGGTTCAGGGCTGACGGGGCAAGCCTCTTCTCCTGCGCTCTGTCAGGTGATCTTGGAGTGGGTTCACTTGGGAGTGGTCGAAACGACCTCGTCCCTCAGGTGGGTTTCCCCGCTTGTTTCCGTTATCAAAACGGGACTGCCCGGGCCTCCGGTTCATTCTGGACTTGTTCCGTCTGAACCCGTGGGTTTATTGCCCCTCCTTCAGGATGACTACTCTGTCCCAGGTTTGTCTTGTTGGACCCGGGCACTTGGATGGTGTCCCTGGACCTTAAGGACGCGTATTGGCACGTCCTGGTTCATCCGGGGTTCAGGGACTGGCTCGGTTTTGCTGTGGGGCGTCAGGGTTACCGCTTTTGTTGCCTTCGGGTTGAATCTGGCACTTCGTATTTTCACACACCTTACTCGGGTCGTGGTGGCCCGTTTTTATCTGTTAGGTGTTCGGGTTCTGACCTACCTCGAAGACTGGCTGGTTTGGGCTCCCAGCCAGTCTGCGTGTCTGCTCGCCAGGGATTTGGTTCTTTCCCAGCTTGCTGGGTTCGGGTTCTTGGTGATCTGGTGGAAGTCACATCTGGTTCCCTCTCGGGTTCGGTCTTGGCTGGGTCTGGTTTGGGACGCTCGTACCGCTTCCTTGTCTCTTGCTTCAGCGGCTCGGCTTCGTCTGTTCCTGAGGGGCTCCCGGGTCATGAGGCGGATGCTCAAGAGTTTGTGCGGGAGCCTGAACTTAGCCATGATGGTTTATCCGCCAGGTCGGGTGTCGCTTCGTCGGTCGTTCTGGTTCCTGAGGGGACGGCCCTTCCGCCCCTCTTGTGATCGTTGGGATCGGCCTCTGGGGGGCTTTGCATCGGTTACTGTGTCGCCGGCTTCCTCTTCGGATCTTTCGGGGTTCAGTGCCTAGGTGCCTACCCAAACCCTCGCTCGATGTGTTCATGGACGCGTCGTCTCTTGCATGGGGCTTTGTGACCAGTTCTCACCAGGCCAGTCAGGGGCGACGGGGTCCATCCTTCCGTCAGGCTCACAGCATGGTTCGGGAGTTCGTGGCGGTGTGGATGTCACTCTGGAGGGTTCGAGTCGCTCGCGGATTGACAATCCGGTTCCATTATTACTGCTCCCTGGTGGTTCCTTGCCTGACCCGAGGGGGTTCGATACGGTCCCTAACTCTTTGGGGCTGGTCGCTTCGCGTGACTCGTTTGCTGAGTTCTCGGGGGTTTGGCTCTCCTGGCAGTTCACGTCCGGGGGGTGTCCAACGTCCTGGCGGACAGCCTGTATCGTTTCCTTCCCTTTTCCGCTGAATGGACGGTCGACAAAACTACCACACAGGGAATAGCTCAACTGACAGCTGAAGCTTACAAGGTCTGTTTGAAGCACGTGCCTGTGAGGAGGGGCAGAAAGAGGAACACTCTAGAAAGAGAATGCAGACGACTGTACAGGAGAAGGAAAAAAATAACAGAAATGCTTCGGCAGACACAACTATCACAAGCAAGGAAAATAAGCCTAAGCAGGGAGATCGAAGAAATAGAACAAACATTGAAGCGATCATATGAGTCTGAGGAAATGGAATTGGAACAGAAAGCTATACAAGAGATAAGGAAAAATCTGAAATATTTTTTCACATACGCAAAATCAAAATCAAAAACCTCGACCAGTATTGGACCGTTAATTACAAATGAAGGTACGTACACAGAGGACAACAAAGAGATTAGTGAAATTCTAAGAAGCCAGTATGAGGCTATGTTTAGCACACCAATAAACAACATGAAAGTTGATGACCCAGACAGCTTCTGTATGAATGACATTTAAGCTGCAGATAATATAACAGATATTACCACGAACTCAGAAGACTTTGAAAGAGAAATTGACAATATGCCTATGCACTCAGCTCCTGGGCCTGACTCATGGAATTCAATATTCATAAAGAAATGTAAAGTACCAGTAGCGAGAGCACTCAGCGTAATATGGAGAAAGAGCCTGGATACAGGGGAGATACCAGCAGTACTTAAATCTGCAGATATAGCTCCGTTGCACAAGGGGGGGGGGGAGTAAAGCCTTGGCAAAAAATTATAGGCCAGTTGCACTAACATCACACATAATAAAAGTGTTTGAAAGAGTGGTTAGGAATCAAATTTCTAGTTTTATGGAAACAATGAATTGCACAACCCAGGACAACATGGATTTAGAGCGGGAAGATCCTGTCTGTCACAGTTACTCAACCACTATAACAAAATCACAGAAGCCCTAGAAGAAAAGCAAAATGCAGATGTTGTATACTCAGACTTTGCAAAGGCGTTCGACAAATGTGACCATGGGGTGATAGCTCACAAAATGAGGTCAATGGGAATAACTGGAAAAGTAGGACGCTGGATATTCAATTTCCTGTCGAACAGAACACAAAGAGTAACAGTCAATCAGATAAAATCGAGTCCAAGCGATGTTAAAAGCTCTGTACCTCAAGGTACAGTCCTTGCACTGCTACTGTTCCTTATTCTCATATCTGATATAGACAAAAATACACGTCACAGCTTCGTGTCGTCTTTTGCAGATGACACAAAAATCAGCATGAAAATTACCTCTGCTGAAGACATTGAAAAACTACAAGCAGATGTCAACAAAGTTTTCGATTGGGCAGCAGAAAATAACATGATGTTTAACAGTGATAAATTTCAGGTACTCAGGTACGGCAAAAATGAGGATCTGAAACATAATACAGGGTACAAAACACAATCGAATCTTCCCATAGTAGAAAAACAGCATGTCAAGGATTTGGGAATAATGATGTCCGACGATCTAACGTTTAGGGAGCATAACCAAGCAAATATTGCGTCAGCCAGAAAAATGATCGGGTGGATTACGAGAACTTTCAAATCCAGGGATCCCATCACAATGGTTGTACTCTTCAAGTCACTTGTGTTGTCCTGTCTCGAGTACTGTTCAGTACTCACTTCCCCCTTCAGAGCAGGAGAGATTGCTGAAATAGAGGGAATACAGAGTACATATACGGCACGCATAGATGAGATAAAACACCTAAATTATTGGGATCGACTCAAAGCTCTCCAAATGTACTCTCTAGAAAGGAGACGAGAGAGATACCAAATAATATACACATGGAAAATATGGAGAGCCAGGTCCCAAATCTACACAGTAAAATAACAACGTACTGGAGTGAACGATATGGAAGAAAATGCAAGATTGAATCAGTGAAGAGCAGAGGTGCCATAGGCACAATCAGAGAGCACTGTATAAACATCAGAGGTCCGCGGTTGTTCAACGTCCTCCCAGCGACTATAAGAAATATTGCCAGAACAACCATGGACATCTTCAAAAGAAAACTGGACTGTTTTCTAAGAGATGTTCCAGATCAGCTGGGCTGTGGTGGGTATGTGGCCCTGCGGGCCGCTCCAAGCAACAGCCTGGTGGACCAAACTCTCACAAGTCGAGCCTGGCCTCGGGCCGGGCTTGGGGAGTAGAAGAACTCCCAGAACCCTATCAAACAGGTACGACACCGACTCCTTTCGTTGGCTGTGCCAGACGTTCGGGACTCCAGACATGGATCTCTCTGCGTCTGCATGGTCGAAGCTTCTCCCGGTATACATGGCGCCCTTCCCCGACTACAAGGCTGTCGGGTTGATGCCTTTCTGCTGGACTGTGCGAGGTGGGGTTACCTGTACCTCTTTTTCCCGATTCAGCTGTTGCTCCAGGTCCTGGCTCGCTTGGAGACTTACCAGGGAAGAGTTGTCCTTCTGGCTCCTTGGTGGCCGCCCCAGCCTTGGTTTCAGGTGTTGTTTGCTCGGTGTCCGAACTCGAGGGTCTTCCCGCGGGTCCGCCTCTTTCAGCAGATCGGTCCAGCCCGGTACGAGGCTGGTTCGGTCTTTTCCTCGAGTCTTCACGTCTGGAGTTTTTAACTCGAGTTTATCCTCACTTGTATGGTGCGCAGGTGGCTTCATTGTTGGTCTCCCACCTGCATGCTTCGTCTCGGCGATGGTTTGAAGTTTCCTGTCGGTCCTTCCGGTTTTTCCTATCACTGTGTATGTATTCTTCAGTCTCTGATAGGGTTGTGCTGTCCTTTCTCTCTTGGTTGTTTCAGGGCCGTCAGCTTATGACCAATTCTGTGGCCTCATATCGTGCGGCGCTGCAGCTTGCTTTCGGTGTTGATGTTACTTCTGCCCTTCCGCAAGCTTTCTCAGGCGTTGTTTCACCTCTGGCCTACTCATGCGCCTCCTGAGCCGTCCTGGACTTTGGACCGGGTGCTCCCGTTTCCTCCTCCTTCTCGGTTGTGGCCCCCTCCATTTGGGATTGCTTTTCTAAAGCTCTTTTTCCTGTTAGCCTCTGGGGTCGTGTAGGGAGCTTCATGCTCTCCTCAGGCTCAGGGGTTTCTGCTCTTTCGGTCCTGGTGGTTGTTTTGTTCGGTTGCAGCTGTCTCCTTTTCTGGCGAAGAATGAGACGGCTGCATTTCGGAGGGGGCTTGGGTTGTTGATGCTTGGTTGATGAGGCCGGGGGTGCATCATGTGTTGTATTACTTTTGCTGTATGCAATATGAGAAAGTCCCTCAAATGGATTCTCTGCCTTGTAAATAGTCGTCAATAAATTTGATAAACCAATTACTGTACTGCACCACTAGGTAGAGATGAGACACGACCTATATCTGGCAAGATCTCCTCGAGATCTTGTGCCTGTTACTTTAGGCATTTTACCTTATTGATAGCTGTTGTGAACAGTTGACATTCCTGCCCAGCTCAACTGCATCTCAGTGGTTTAAGTTTAAAGTAATCTCGGGTACTTGATATTGTATCTTTAGTTCACTTGTAAAATACTTTCTCTCCCTTTCATTTTTGAAGGTTTTCTCCTCTAGTGGAAAAAATTAATTTGGCCAGTAATGATTATTAAATTTGTAGCTTCTTGCAACATTAAACTAACAATCATCATCACTTCAGTGTAATGGTCAATTACACTGAAATGCACAGCAAATTCTGTCCTCACTGTCTTGTACAAATATTTACTTGTATGTTTTAATTGTTAAGTGAACTGTTAGTGAATTATAATTTTTTTTTTCAGGAACCTATCAGCCATCCAGGATAGGAAATTTGCTGTTACTCTATATCCTGCAAGGAGAAGGATAATATTGACATAACACTTCAATGGCTCATTTCTCACTCCAAGTCTGGTGGCCGCTAAGCCATGGCCTTCATGTTGTCTGTGGCCAAAGGTGGTAGAGTTAAAGAAGTGTCCAGAGATTTTATGGAGTTGTTAAAGAAAGCATTTGCTAATATAAGACTGAGGGGATGGGATGGGACAGAAATCTTAATGGACTTGTGAATTGTAGAAGGAATATAGGCTAGGGGTAATTTGTTTAACTTGAGAGATTTAACTGTAGGAATTGTTAATTGATGATTAATAGGGGTTTTAATTATGCATGTAGCAATTAAATGAAACTGAACAAAAGTGTAGTCATGACATATTCCATTGAGTCATATTTCCGTGCAAAATTTTGTAATTATTCTGTGCAGTAATCAGTTACCTTTATTCCAATTTGGAAACATGTGTAGCACTGTAATCCAGAAATCCCACACTGAAAGTGAAGCCCATGGGTAGCACACGTTTTTTGAATAGAGTACTGTATAATTCACTTGAGCAAATTTCAGCCTCATTAATTTTATGTATTTTTGTTTATATAATGACATGCTCTTAGTACTTGTATATATAATATATGAATCTATTAGTTCCCCTTACCTAATAAGAGCTAAAGTTTAAGACTAAGAGCTAAAACAGTGGCAATCTTTTCTCATTTACGCTTAATGTTCCATGAAGTGAAGCCAAAATATTTTTCTTCGTGATTTGTAAATGTAGCTTTGAAATCCTTCATGATGGATCTTTTGACCAGGATGGTAGCTAATACTGTACCAATTTGTTTCAATGCTCATCACTTTTATAATTGTCATTATAGCATTAAGTTTTTTCTAGTTTTGTATTTCTACTTGTGTGTGTTTAAACTAAAGGGAGAATTTATAGCAGTTTTATTTGTAATAAAGGTATTGCAAGTCGTTTATTTAATATTTTAACAATTTTGTAGACAAATCCTAAACATGAATTATATATCATTAAATTTCTTTAAAACATTTAAAAATTGCAGCT
>WNGS01053892.1:0-12471 GCA_020271785.1 Procambarus virginalis
TGTCATATTCATTCTACTTTGCTCTGATGAAGGCGATTTTCTCGAAAACCGCGTTAAGCATTTTCTATTTCACACGTGGTTATTCTGCATATATATAATATATATATATTATATATATATATATATTATATATATATATATATATATATATATATATATATTAATAAACTTTAACACGTGACATATTCCATCAAAATAGCGCCATTTGTCGAGATAACAACATTCAGGGGCCTGGTGTCGCACCACCCCCCCCTCCCTCTGTGATGGATGCTGATCACCATTATCTGGGATTACTGTTAAAATCACGGCTCAACCTCACCATTATTTGGCCACGTATGTTAATGGCCCTAGTAAATGCCTCCTTCACACGAGGACGGTCCGGGGCCTTGTTCGGCTGGTGCCTGTAAGTCGCATCGTCGCTTTCATCTCTGGCAGAAAGAAATCTCTCTTCATCTCTTTTCATGGTCCTGCAACAGTTTTTATTTCCGGCTGGTTATTTTGGATGTGGTTTTAGGTTCACTTGAGTTTGCTTCGATTAGGTTCCGTTACGTTAGGTAAGGTAAGGTTAGGTAAGATTAGGTTGTGTTAGGTCAGGCTAAGTTAGGTAAGGTTAGGTAACGTTAGGTTAGGTTTAGGTAACGTTTGGATATGTTAGGTACGCAGGTTAAGTACCGTTAGGTTAGGTAACGTTTGGATAGGTTAGGTAACGCAAGGTTAAGTACGTTAGGTTAGGTAACGTTAGATTAAGTTAGGTAACGTTAGATTTGGTTAGGTAACATTAGATTAGTTAGTACGTTACGTTGGTTGGTTAGGTTTGGTTTGTTGACAGTTGTGGCTAGAGGCGACATACTGACCGGCACACTGCTGCATATAGTGACCAACCAGCAGGTATAATTTTGTACTGTATACACAATTCAGAAGTGAAGTATACTTTCAGCGTGTGTGTATGCATTGTATCATGCGAGCACACATGTGACTGTACGCATTGCGTGACACAGCGGTCCACGCTGTGCGTGAAGCAGCAGGTTCAGAAGGTGAGTGAATATTTAGAAGATATTTAGATATTTTAGAAGCCTCTAAATATATAGGTCGAGAATATTTTACCATTATTTTAATTAAATTAAAGTAGAAATGACCGCTATAGCTGGGAAGCTACACAGATTGTCACACATTTCTCATCACATATGAGTACAGCAGAAATGGGAACGTTATAGCAATTTCTCATCAACGTTGAGTACACGAGAACCGCTAATCTCGTAGACATTTCTTATCTCTGTTAAGTACAAAAGACCTGGGAGCCTTCTAGTTATTTTTCCTTTCTGTAGACTTCAAGAGAACTAGGGAGCTCGGAGCTTCTCTTCTCTGTTAGAATATAAGCTGTTTCTAAGCTATTCTAGGATACACAAAGCTATTTCCACTTTACGTTTGACAAGGATGTCATATATATGACATTATTCGTCGTGCTCCTTCAGCGTCTACCATCCTAGCAAGATTTGGCAAAAGATTTGTCCAACTTGGTACTAATTCAAAATATATATCACCTTCAACTACTTTCTTACGAGGTCCAAAATAACAGTAAAAGAAATCAAACTAGTTAGATGGCTAAGACAAAATGTAGAACTGGAAAATTAGAGATTTTTTATTTTTTTTCTATAGATAGACCTATGGGACTGCCAGCCGGCTATGTAATATCTTTTATCGGTATCATGACTAAAGAAACAGGTTTGTCAAAACTCACCAAGGCCTCTTTAGACGATTTAGTAGAAATACGTAATGAATGAACACAAAGAAATCACAATTGCGTGATTGAGATTTCCAGACTGATTGTGACCAGACGCAGAATCTATCATGGACCAAATGGGTTAAGGAAAGTGTGTTGTATGCGCTAAAACGCTGAATCTAGAATTCAGCTAGAATGCTGAATCCCTTCAGTGCTATGACAGATTTGGTATATATGATGAGTTTGGCTGGGTATGGGGAGGAGATGGCTTTTTATAGGCCAAACGGACTTCTGCAGTTTTCCTTATTCTTTTATTCTTGTGGTCTTATGTTCCTCATTTCCCCAAAACAGAGACATTCCATTATAGTAAATTTGGTTATGGTAATTTTCTGCTGTGTTAAGTTTCTGATATGGTAAATTTCCGATACAGTAAGTTTCCGATATGGTAAGTTTCCGTTATGGTAAGTTTCCGATACGGTAAGTTTCTGTTATGGCAAGTTTCTGATATAGTTACTTTCTGATATCGTAACTTTCCGACATGGTAACTTTCCGACATGGTAACTTTCTGATATGGTAACATTCTTATATGGTCCCAATCATTTGGACTGCTGGACTGTAGAGCAACGGCCTCGCTTCATGTAGGTCGGCGTTTAATCCCCAACCGTCCAAGTGATTTTGCACCATTCCTTTCCCCTCCGTCCCATCCCAAATCCTTATCCTGATCCCCTTCCAAGTAATATATAGTCTAATGGCTTTGCACTTTCCCCCTGATAATGCCCTAGTTCCCTCTTATATGGTGACTTTCTGATTCGGAAACTTTCCGATATGGTAACTTTTCAATATGGAATTTTTTATATATTGTAATTTTCCGATACTGAAATGTTTACATCAACAACGCTTAAAACTACATCACCTCGGGAACTGAAAGAGCGAGATAAGACTATGATACTGGAACCTGATATTGTCTTGTTTAAGCTTTATACATTCCATGATATTGTCTTGCCTAAGCTCCATACATCACAGGATATTGTCTTACCGAAGCTCCATACATTCCAGGATATTCACCTCGACGCGGAGCAAAGAATTCGCATTCACGTTCAATATAAAAGATCACTTTGGTTGACTAATATGGCCTGCACAATCTCATCTCCCGGAGATCGGGAGTAGATATTACGCAGATAAAACGAAGAAAATTACGCAATAACGAAAGACAATTTTACCACAGCCCAGTTATTTAACAAAGGAACTCTGGCGCTATTGAGCTAATAATTGGGGCCCGGGTCGGAAGGATCCCATCACATTAGCATGGGAAGAACAACATGAAGTTCTTGTGAGAGAAGAAGTTCACATACTTCCTGTGTCTCTGCTGTGTAACCAGAGGAAGCACTACTTGTTGCATCCTGGTGTCGTGTTAAAGCAAGTGCTGAAGAACATTGCACCTACCGGTTCGGAGACTACCGGTTCGGAGACTACCGGTTCAGAGAATACCGGTTCAAAGACTATGGGTTCACAATGATTAGTCGGTGTAAGATTCATTAACAATTTGCGTGTGAGACATGCTGAAGGAACATCGGCCAAAGACTCCTTATCTTGCAACTGTGTTAATTTAGATTCTAGTCAACAATAACTTTGGTTCATTAAGATTCATTTTGATGAGGATTAATTATTTGTGACATTTGTGAACAGTATCATAAGAATGATAATTAAGAAGAAATATACAACAAATATTTATATATAAAGCCAGCCATGAGAATATATATATATATATATATATATATATATATATATATATATATATATATATATATATAATATATATATACATATATATATATATATATAATATATATATATATATATATATATATATATATATATATAATATAATATATATATATATATAATATATATATATATATATATATATATATATATATATATATATATATATATATATTTATATATAAACTGTCAACCACACTATCGTGAAAATAAACATTTCATTCCCTTGGGCCATGGGAAGACTCAAACTCTCTACCACACGACTCCATAGATAGATAGATAGATAGGAAGGTAGTGCGTGCGTGTGTAAAACATGTGTCCCAGGGCGCACAATAAGGTAACTGTTGCTGGAACAGTGAGTAGACACACATTGTAGCAGCCGTTGTTGAGAGAAGGCAGGTGGCGGGAGCCTGAGTTACTACTAACGACAGTACCGTTTGGGCAAACCATTAAGTCAATGAGCTAACACGCTCACGTACTCCAATCATAACAATGGAACTATTCGATGAATAATTGCCGAGGATGACAGGTAGTTAGTTCAGGTGCCACGATGACGGATGGCGAGGCAGACGGGCCACGCCGGCTATGAATCAATCTGTCAGGCCCCTTAATGGCTGCATATTGTTCTGTAATTATAACATAGCTATTGTTGAAGTGGGAGGAGAGAGTGTGTGTGTGTGTGTGCTCGGGTTCCGTGATCCCTTGTGTTAATCCATCGCCGCTAATACCTTTGTGACTAAATGGTAGTTACTGGCCTCTGAGAGACACTGCTTACTGAATAAACGGTCGTTACTGGTTACTGTGAGCCACCTATTTAGCCAAAGACTGAACAGGTGGCTCAAGGCCACTAGTCCTCACCTAATAGTTATAGTGTATATGTGCAGGTCTCCTTACCTATCATTCCTTAATTATCTTTTATCCTTTCTTCCTTATAGTGTTTTATTTTCGTAACTTTGTCATGGAATTCAATCAAGTTTGTTAAGAATGTACCTTTCTGAATTGTTCCAGCAACCCATACTCGCTCAGGTTCTTCTGAGTTTACTGCATACGGTGGCTCCAGGTGTCTCGTTTTCTCTTCCTTTTATATATTTCTGGTCGTCTGTGGCCGCCTCTCCTTGGTCACAAATCTGATTGCGGTTTGAAGACCTCCTGGAACCTCTTGAGTTCTTCGCAAACTTATTGTTATTCTCCAGGAGTGTTCTTGTCGGTCTCAGTAGTCTGATCGCATGATCTGGTGCTGATGTTTTCTTCTGAATATGGTTGTGTGACGGTTTAGGTGGCTTCTGCTTTTTCAGCAATGACATTTTCAATCTGCTGCTGCTGCTGCTGCTGCTGCTGCTACTCTGCTGCTGCTCTGCTGCTGCTCTGCTTCCCTCCAGATTCAAGTGTTGTGAGTTGTGGCAGTCTTTACTGCCTCCTTATACATTATCATGTATCATCTTTACTACAGAATAAGCAGCATAACAAATAAAAATGCCAACTTCGTTCTGACAGTTCCTGCGACGGCGCTGGAACCAATCGTATTGGTGTTTGCCTTTCCACTGGAGACTTTCGGCGCCATGCAGAGGGGAGAACCTGCTGCTGGGGTAACAGCTTCTCCCCCACATCAACCTACCCTGTCTTTGCACCCTGGAGAGGCCACTCTAGACCGACAGCCAGAGCGTAACTCCATAGTCTCCTAAGACTGACGGATGCCTACTACTACTATTTGCCTCCGCTCCCATGTCCTTATAATTTTTCCATTCATTTTATGGCTTCTCCTTTTCCTCCTTACACCGTTGAACCACAGAGTTGCAACCTGTAAAATCCTCTCGCATTCTCTCTCTCTGTCCAACACTTGGGCTGGACGGTAGAGCGAGGGTCTCGCTACATGCAGGTCGTCGTCCAATCCCCGACCGTCCAAGTGGTTGGGCACCATTCCTTCCCCCCGTCCCATCCCAAATACTTATCCTGACCCCTTCCCAGGGGTCAGGATATAGTCGTTTTGGCTTGGAACTTTCCCTGATAAAGAAAGGGGAAGTTGAAGTTTTTCCCTCTCTCTTTCAGGAAGATCTCTCCTCTCTCTCTCGAGACTCTCTCTCTCTCTCTCTCTCTCTCTCTCTCTCCTCTCCTCTCTCTCTCTCTCTCTCTCTCTCTCTCTCTCTCTCTCTCTCTCTCTCTCTCTCTCTCTCTCTCTCTCTCTCTGAAAAAAGGTATTTGTTCAAGAAAATACCAGGAGCAAAATTAATACTCTCCCATCTAATACTTTAGAGTCTGTACAAACACACCGTATATAGACCGTATATCCTTCAGCTCCCATGCATCAGAAGGCTATTATAATGTGCTTTAGCTAATTAAGCAAATATATTCTCGAATAACAGCATCTATTTTGTAGTCCATTGTTTCAGAAAATTTTGTTTTCTTCTCAAATTGTTTTAACTTGGTTTGTTTGGATATTAAGTATTGAAGACCCAATTATTCAGCATTAAATATTGAAGACCCAATTATTCAGCATTAAATATTGAAGACCAAATTGTTCAGCATTAAATATTGAAGACCAAATTGTTCAGCATTAAATATTGAAGACCAAATTGTTCAGCATTAAATATTTAAGACCAAATTGTTCAGTATTAAATACTGGGAACAAATGGTTCAGTTTAGGGCGTATGTCATCAGCAGTCAGATCCGGGGAGAGAATATCTCTGACGAAGAGCATGAGAGATCGAGTTCTCTGACAAAGAGTCCCGGAGTCTTTCTGATAGAGAATGTGAGAGAGTTCCTCTGACGGTAGTCCAAGAGAGCCCCTCGGAAAAAGAGTCCTGGAGCTTCTTGCTGACCGCGAGTCAGAGTCCCAGAGTCTCACGGACTCTCAGAGTCGGAGAGAGTCTGGACGACAAGAGAGTCTAGGAGAATCTAGCCGACAGAGTCTGAGAGAGTCTTTATGACAGAGTCTGACAGTCTGGCTGACAGAACCCAACAGTGTCTCTGACAGAGTCCGAGGGAGCCGGTCAGCCAGAGAAGCAACTGGGCAAGGACTTACAATGATACACATCCAAGCATCATCCGTCACAATAACCTCCAGCGAGTCCCCTTGATCCATCCATCATCCCTGGTCCTGAACCTTCATGGGGTGGATCAGGGGCCCCTCCTTATGCAAGGTGGTAGATCAGAGCTCATCAATCTGCATGATGGTATTCAGGGGCCCCTCAACCGGGTCTATCACGGACCCTCTCCCTATATGACTGTCGATCAATGACTCTCGCTCGTGCATCACGGTCGATCAGGGACTCTCCCACTTGCATGACGGTCGATCAGGGACTCTCCCACTTGCATGACGGTCGATCAGGAACTCTCCCACTTGCGTGACGATCGATCAGGGTCTCCTCTAGTTGGATGACGGTCGATCAGGGACTCACACTTGACGGCGGATTGACAATAGAGAACATTATATTCCCAGTCATGTCTGCCTCCTATATGCCTGGCTGTACTGACCAAGTAGGTATCAGCTTGCCCTACTTACGAGGTAGATCTAAGCTTATCCTACTCAAGAAGTAGATCTCAGTTTGCCCCACTGACGAGGTAGATACTTGGTAGATGTTGATATCTACTTGGTCAGCAGGACATGTCCTGCTGACCAAGTAGATATCAACATGCACTGATAAACTTTATGTTGTGAGACTGTTAGAGATGCCAACACTGTCACGCAAATGTAAAAGAAAGCTGTAATCATTAGTGTTTTAATTGTAATCATCATAGCTTTACATTGTAATCCACCTGGCTTTACATTGTAACCATTCTCGCTCTTCATTGTAACCATCTAATCTTATTCTAATTATCTTGGCCTTGCACTTCACAGTCTTATTTCTCGTGTGATGCCTGTGTCAACCTCAGTGTTGTGAACAGAGGTCCGTCGGAAGACTGGCACTGCCTACCTGTTCCTTTGTGTCATGTTAGATGGCATAACTTTGTCCACGAACCAGGGAAGTAATTAAGATTTAGATGTTTAGAACTCGAATTAGATCGCACCGATGTAAAGGTTTGGAGTTTGTTAATGTTTTAGATGGGTCATTATGGGTTATCGTTGACATGTATAGTTGTTGTGGTGATTGAGTGTGACACGTGTTGGGACTTGTGTGGTTGAGTGAGACACGTGTTGGGACTTGGGTTGCTGAGTGTGAAATATATTGTAAATGTTATTGTTGTCCAGAAAGATACGAAGCCTAGCAACCCATCTAACCCATCCATGAGGCTCATGCAATAATTAGGCCCATGCAATAATTAGGCTCATGCAATAATTAGGCCCATGCAATAACGCATTTTTTACCTGTCTGGTCGATTGCGTTAAAGATGACAAATTAGCTGAGAGGACGAGTTGTTATATAATTTCTTCATAGAATCAAGCTTGAATAATTCTCAATCTTTTCAAGTTTCCATTAGCAATATCTCAGTGAATTTGAGTGGAAAAATTAATAAAAATTTTACAAGCATGGGAAATGTTTGTTAAAATTTGAGAAATCCTCTAGAGGAATTGTTTAAAATTTTAAATTGATATTAAGCTGACTCGCTATCATCACCTTCAACACATCTGAAATGTCAATGGTGATGAAATTATTCCGTTTTGGTTCAAAGCTCGCGTGTATGAGTATGCGTGAGCTCACATTAGTGCTGTTTTGAGTACGCTCACACTAGTGCTGTTATGAGCGAGCTCCCACTAGTGTTGGTATGAGTTCGCACTAGTGCTGTTATGAGTAAGCTCACACTAGTGTTGGAATGAGTGAGTACATAACTACGACTCTGTGGCAGGCAAGACGACCCATCATGAGTACTGTGGCGGGTAAAACGAACATACCACATTGGTAGGAAAAACGACCCCCTTCATTCCGTGGCAGAGAGGAAAACGACCACACTGTGGAACGCAAAGGACTTTGATTGCCTCACGAAATGTTCAGTAGAAAGTTGGAAACGCGATGTATCGGAGACCTTATCCTAAGCTGGGTAAGGTTGTGGACACGTCTGTGGAAGCAAGAGGTTTATACAAATGGAATTACATTCGCGAGAGAAGCCGATGGAGGTGAGAGTGATGGTGAAGATATTAGAGTGAGAGTGTGGGAGTGACGATGTGTGTGTAAGAGTGATAGGTAGTGTGTGTGAGAGTGAGTGTACTCACCTAGATGTGCTTGCAGGGGTCATGCATCTGCTCCTAAGCCCCGCTTTTCGACGATTATTAGTAGGATGCCCTTACTCGCATTTCTTGTCAAATCGACGTTAAATAATATGTATCGAATTCGCTTCGACTCGTTTTTTTTCTCATCTAGATCGGTCCAACTTATATAAAAAAAAACAAGCCTTATTTAGGACCTGTTCAAGTTTTGTTTGGTGTTTGTTTAGGTAAAGGTCTCTACGCAGGGGGCAGCATACTCAATAGGTCACACAAACGGTATATACAGCGCTCGTAAGGTATCTTTTTCCAAGTTCCTGAAGGATAACCGGACGCTTGCCAGTGTGGCACATGTGGTGTTCGCTATCCTGCTGATGTGTGCCTCTGGTGTTAGATCTCCAGTTATGTCCACTCCCAAGTCTTTCTCTTTTCATAAGTTGGAAGTTGCCTTCCCTTCATCCTTACTCTCATAGCGAGAGTGGCTGTGATTGTGAGTAACATAGTATGCGTGTGAGTTGAGTGGCAGTGAGAGAGAGATTGAGGAAGAGTGACAATGTGTGGGATTGTGACATTGTACTCGCTTATTTGTGCTTGCAGGGGTTGAGCTCTGGCTGTTTGGTCCCGCCTCTCAACTATCAATCAACTGGTGTACAGGTTCCTGAGCCTACTGGGTTCTATCATATCTACACTTGAAACTGTGTATGGAGTCAGCGTCCACCATATCACTGCCTTATGCACTCCATCCAACGGTTTCCAGAGAGTAACCATAGATCCGCGAGAATGATCAAATAAGTGTGCCAATAGTGAGAGCGGCCGTGAGGTGAGAATGAGTGCGACCGACCGGGAGTGTGAGAGCGACAGCAAACGGGATGAAAAGAAAAGTGTGAAAGTCCCCCCCCCCCCCTCCCCAAAAAAATAGAAAACTCGGGAAAGAAAACGCGGCTCCAACGGCAAGTGATTGTTTGTTTGTCTAAAAGCCTGATGGTCGGGCTCGTCTTCTGGGAATGGTAATGGACTAGCCGCTCCACGCCACAATAAATTACCCTCAGCTCTCCGCCTATTGGCTCGCTCCGTTGGTCCGAGTTCCTCCTGCCTAATTTGGGGGTAATATCGTCGCTATCCTGTCCTGGCCAAGTTGCGTCTATGTTTTTCATTTTTTTTTTACCTGTGATACTTTTTACTTAAGGATGTGACGGGGCCGCCGTTCAGGAGAAACATGTATAGGCCTACTGTGGTTAAGTAATGGGCAATCGAGTCCTTTGTGCGCTGGTTCTTAGGGAATAGTCTTTGGGGTATTTGATCTGTTAAAGGATATTGTCCCTTAAGTGTAACTGTGACTGTTTGTGAGTGACTGTGTGTGTGTGTGTGTGTGTGTGTGTGTGTGTGTGTGTGTGTGTGTGTGTGTAATTACTTAACTGTAATTACCTCAGACTCCTTTAGTACCAGTCTGTGAAAGGTATGTCTTTTAGTTTGTGTCTGTCTGTTCGAGGGATGGCCAGATGGTCATGACTTGCTTTATCGAACTTTACTGGGTTACTACCCTTGGTCCAGGGATGATCATGCGCGGGTGCAGGGTCAAACCCTATTCCCCCTTCTCCACCCCGCCTCACCCCTCCCGTTTGCATGAAATGGAAAATTATACAAACTATCCAATCTAGCTAAATAAAAGACTCCATTCTCACTAAGATTGCCGCGATGAAGGGAATGTGGGGAATAATAGAAAAGGTGGTGAAGGGTAGGGAAGGTGGTGAAGGGTAGGGAAGGTGGTGAAGGGCAGGGAAGGTGGTGATGGGCAGGGAAGGTGGAAGGTGGTGAAGGGTAGGGAAGGTGGTGAAGGGCAGGGAAGGTGGTGAAGGGCAGGGAAGGTGGTGATGGGCAGGGAAGGTGGTGATGGGCAGGGAAGGTGGTGATGGGCAGGGAAGGTGGTGAAGGGAAGAGAAGGTGGTGAAGGGTAGGGAAGGTGGCCATAAAGACGACAGGTGTGCAGTTATGATGCTTACAATAAAGCAGACAGTGAAGAGGAAAGGTTACAGTAATCAAGATTGCGTGTAGTGGGGATTAGATGCATGCGATAACTTAGAAAATACATCTGCCTGATTCAAGGATCTTCACCAACCAGCCTCCAGGTTCAATAACATGACTGTCACAGAGAGCTTGACACCCACCACAGTAATCTCTCTGCTATCAAGTTTTGTATTAAAATACAACCTTTATACACCAAGTAACACAGAATCCTCTAAACCACAAAAATGTAGCAGCTCGGGGTATTGCAAACTCACGCAAATAAAACATTCCGTTTTTCTACAACATACGACTCCCCTTTACAAACTTCTCCCTCGTAGAGTGCAGACACTCAACAAAGTTGCAAGATTAAACACCTACTTAACATCAAAGTTCCGGGAAGTGGGCGAAGCTCAACAGTCTCTCATGCATAGCCAAGCAAACGAAAAATCGGTAGCAATTTCAGCTGTTTGGTATACTGTGGAGGCTGACGAGAGCTGATTTGTGATCCGTCTGTGTTTGGAAGCCTCTCAACCACCGCTCATTTGTTGCTGGGGTCGGCTTGCTGGTTCAACAGGTTGGTCTCCATTTTGTTTTCTACTATAATAATTATTATTTTGGTTAATAACTTTTGTTAAGAGAAAGTTGTGCATGAGAAGTAGGCTAGCATTAAACTTCTGAAATAATACATCCTCCATCTAATTAAATGCGAATGACATCCACATTTTGTAATATGACTGAGAGGGTGAGATTAATGATTCAAGCGCAAATCTCTTCTATTTGCATTACATTTTCGTCACTAGAGAAAGAAGTTGAAAAATTAACTCTCCAAAGTTCATTTGTACAGGTTATTTGGTTTGACGCTAAGAGGTTCGTTACGTGACTTTACTAACATTGTCAAAGACAGAGTAGGAATGAATAAACAAATCTTGCTGCATGATTTGCACCCAAGGATCACCCGTATTCTATGCGAAAATATATCCCGTAAATCGATTTCAATCTTGGATTACATTATGGATTAATATATACTTACTGATTGGTCAATAAAATAATGCCACCGTCTCAATAGCCCACTACATTGACCACATAACCCCCCCAACCATGCCCCCCCTAACCCCAACCACCCTCCCTCCTTCCCTCCAAAACAACAACAAACAGAATTTTATAAACACGTTCGTTCTAAATTAACGAGATTCCATCAGCCAAAAAACAAACCCTCGCAGCCCGCCATTCACATGCACAGACTAGCCTGGACGCCTGATATAATTAAGTAATTTTAGCTGACGGGCTCGACAGCCTCGAACGAGTACACTGTGGAGACGCCGGCACCACGGCCGTAACCCCGGTGTTAGTGTGTGTGTGTGTGTGTGTGTGTGTGGTGTGTGTGTGTGTGTGTGTGTGTGTGTGTGTGTGTGTGTCCTGGTATGTGTGTGTGTGTCCTGGTGGTGGTGGTGGCGGCTGGGGTTGCATAGTGAGACTCGCATCCATTCTGGTTTCATTTGCGTTCACTTTTATTGCTCATTTTCCTTTATATCTCTTTTATACCTTCTTATTAAGGAAATTGGTTTAAAATTGTCTGATAAATTAGTTTTTTGCGCTTCTCTCTCTCTGTATAATATATATTATATATATATATATATATATATATATATATATATATATATATATAATATATATATATATATATATATAATTATATATAATAATTATTCAATTAGTGTAGAAGTCCTGTATTACGGTTAACCATTACATGAACTGTGTTGGCACTCAAATCCCCATTTACAACGACCGTATATGGGACAATGGATCATTAAAATATAACAACTCCCAG
>WNGS01053893.1:0-16575 GCA_020271785.1 Procambarus virginalis
GGCAGCAGTAGGCTCACAGCGTGAAGAATTTTGTAGCACGGAGCGTCGTTTCGTAACCAAAACATCAGGTTTTGTACACTGCATCAAAGCGTCGTTTCGTACACAGCGTCGGCAGATTCCTCTCACACAGCAACATCAGCCACAGCTTGGGTAGCACACAGCATTGGCCAGCACACAGCAACGGCCAGCACACAGCAACGATCAGCACACAGCAACAGTCAGCACACAGCATGGGGTTGCATACAGCATCGGGTATGGTGCTCACAGACAGCTTCTTCCTTCTCTGGGCGAGACAGCATGCTCCTTCCTTGTGTTTTGTTGAACAAAATACCTGCGTTCCCAGTTCATCGTCGTCGCCAGTGTGGTGTCTGTGTATAGCTGAGATACTCTTGGTAGTAAGGTTGATGTAAAGTCATTCCTGGTTACTGACTTTAATACTAAAGAGACGATTACATGATAGAGTAGCTCCCAAGCTGGTAGCGTCCTGTATGCTGTGTTTACCTCTTCTAGTGGCGTCCAGCCGCCGCACATAGAAAACGGATGGTACCATTTTCTGTGAACATGACACTCACATACCTAATTAAAATGATCATTTCATATAATTACTAACAATACTAATATTACTAAATTTGTTGAGGAGAGAGTTTCTCTGGCAACAGTGGGAAGGTATTGCATCAGCCACACTGGCCAGTACCTAATATTTCCCTTCATAAATATAAATACTTCCAATTTTAAGTTGAAATGTTAAAGAAAGCGTTAATTAAATACTGGATTTATTATAATTGTTTAATACCGAATACCTAAATGTCTTCCTCCTCTAGCTGATAATAAAATCTGCTGAACATTAAACACATCCAGACGGATGGAGGGGAGGATGTAGGGGGCACGTTATGCAAGGGGGTGTAAGCACATGGCTCTCAAGACACACAGACGTACCTCTGCTCGCTACATTAGACGCCACACTTGTGCCCTCCATAGGTAGCCTTGGACACGCCTGAGCGATCCTGTAGATCTCCCACAAACATGGGAAGTGCCTTTAACCCGGTTATAATTTAAGCTAAATGATTACAAGTTCTATAGTATAATTGGTTAGGCTGTGAGCTACCTAAACAAACTTGGTAAGCTTTCATTATTAATTTAATCCTCTTTCTGCTATATAACCCTGGGTTTTGTTACGAGTATTACCGTGTCAGCTTTTACAGGTAGCCTCGAGGAAGTGGAGATAGCAGCCACGAATTCTTACCAACCCAGACGTGTCTGGACACCACAACATTTGGGGATAGTCTCTGTGGCTTATTAGTTCAGGACGAATGCATGGCAGGAGAATCTACTTCTCACCTCTGAGAGCTAAGCTGTAGTTATTTACTTGTACTAATTCATTGGTAGTTTACTAACTTGATAACATTCTGTACTTGTTGTAATTCCCATTGAATTTGGGATATAGGCTACATATCCACAATAACCCCCCAATTATGTGTAGAGGGTAACACCCAGCAGAAGAGCTAAATATTCATACAGTCCACTCAATTAAACAAATTATTTCAACTATTAACTCTGAGAAAATCCCCCACATAAATTTTGATCCTTCAAACCTAGATCCTGATTAGGATCAATTAAAATAACCTGTGTGAATGAACTATAGGGTTCTCCCTGTTATAAATTCCTAGTCTATCTCAGCCAACTTCAATCAACAATAAAAGTGAGATCACAGCTGCCAGCAAATACTAGGCCTAATATTCAAAGTGGCAATCGTAGGGTGTAGTCAGGTACTCAAGGAACTTGTCACCATACCTGGAGTAGAGGTAAGAATATTTAGGTCACCCAGAGCTACTGTTCACAATTTTTATAAAAATACAATACTAACAGCAGTGCTATAGTGGTCTCACCATCTAACCATAATATCTCTAGGTGGTAATGACATACACTTATCACGTAACCCAGCTGAGATAATTAATCACCTCAGGAACATAGTTAATTCTTTCAAAACAAATAACTCATCTGTAGTGTTTACTATAATAGAACCATGCGTACCACCAGAGAATAATTGGCGGGATGCAAGTTGCGAGTTTTATAATGCACAGCTGACTATATAAATTACCGTCTCAGGAAAAGGGTAAGGTTGGGAGCCACCTATATCCATTTCACAGCTCAACCATTCCATGAGAGTATTTCTCCAGGTGGAGTACACCTCACTAGTGAATTGCGAGCACATATCGTTAACAAACTAATCAGTATTATAATATACCATAGGAGGTTGTGGTGAGAAGGCCATACAATAGTATATGTATATATTTCTCTTATTCAATATAAAATAATCAAATCCAAATAAAATATTGCACTAATCCATTTAAGCACATTACTGTATATAATTAACTGCCAACCCTTATGTATGGGGGGGGTAGGACAATATTAGGCTAGAGCTGAACTAAGTAATGGTCAACCTAGCCTAATCCATTATTTGTGCTGACCTGATGTACAGGTGGGACTACAATTGTCTGCTGTTGTGCTAAAGATTCTACAGCCTAGCAAACATTTAAATATTGTGCAGACCCCCCCCCCCTAGAGTGGTGGGATTCATTACCAGATTTGAGTTGTGTTATAAATTTAATTTCTTATCATCATATTATAATATTTATTTCAGCTTTGAGATTTACAATGTATCTCTACTCCATCACAAGGTGATAATGATGAGCTAACCCTAGGAGCTTCCTGTAGGGATATCAAGTACCACTCAAATATTTGTATATATTTAATTTAACATATGTGTGCAAACCTCTGCATGAGGTAGGATAAAATAGCCTAGTTTCATTAAATTAAAACCCTAGGCTACTACCAGCGGTACTTGAGTAGCCTCTATGAGCAAGTACCCAAGCTATGTTAGCAATACTACAAGCACAACAAGGCTTAAACAAACAGTCAACATGACTACTCCAGAAAAGGTGAGAAGATCCTTGACAGGCCTTAAAGGCCACACAACAAGACTACTCAACAAATGTGAGAATTTGTCACAAGGTCTCCAGTTGATTATAACTAGCTGGAAATCTCATTATGAGTAGCTGATGGTAAATTTGAACAAGTAAAGGCAATGATCAGGTCTTACATAGGTGTACTCAGGTGTCACTTACATAGGTGAGGCTCAAGAGAAAGTATGTGAATTTGAAAGGAAACAGAAAATATTAGAGGCTGAAGCTCAACAGAGAGAGCTTGAAGCTCGATGGTTAGAAATTGAGGCTAAGGCTAGACAGCAACAGTTAGAAAATGAGGCACAAAATAGTAGACTTGTAGCTCAATTACAATTAGAGGCAACACAGAAACAGCAGTTAGAAATTCAAAAACAAATGGTTGAGGCTAATAACAGAATCGAAACACAGCAATTGGCAGCTGGGCATGGTAATACTAGCAAATGTTCCTAATAGTAATGACAGTAATCAAATTATAGTAAACAAGTACATCGAGTTACCAAAGTTCAATGAGGAGGACCCTGAGGTTTTCTTATCACATTTCTCTAAAATTGCAGTTAGTATGTGTCATGTTCACAGAAAATGGTACCATCCGTTTTCTATGTGCGGCGGCTGGACGCCACTAGAGAAGGTAAACAGCACACTGGACGCCTGCCAAGCTTGGGAGCTACTCTATCATGTAATCGTTTATTATTATTAAAGTCAGTAACCAGGAATGACTTTACATCAACCTTACTACCAAGACTATCTCAGCTACACACAGACACCACATTGGCGACGAGGATGAACTGGGAACGCAGGTATTTTATTCAACAAAACACAAGGAAGGAGCATGCTGTCTCGCCCAGAGGAGGAAGAAGCTGTCTTTGAGCACCATACCCGATGCTGTATGCAACCCCATGCTGTGTGCTGACTGTTGCTGTGTGCTGATCGTTGCTGTGTGCTGGCCGTTGCTGTGTGCTGGCCAATGCTGTGTGCTACCCAAGCTGTGCTGATTGTTGCTGTGAGAGAGGAATCTGCCGACGCTGTGTACGAAACGACGCTTTGATGCAGTGTACAAAACCCGATGTTTTGGTTACGAAACGACGCTTCGTGCTACAAAATTCTTCACGCTGTGAACCAACTGCTGCCTACTGCTGTACCAACTGCTTCCTACTGCTGCCTACTGCTGCCAATTGCTGTACCAACTGCTAACAACTGCTGTGTTGCTGTGAGTAGGAACAACACATGTACACAAGGGCTAGGTAAGAAGTCAGTTGCTGCTGTGTTGTGCACTGTTGTGAACTTTTGCATTAAAATGCTTGTGTGCTTTGCAAAATTAAAGTAATTACAGTGAATTCTTAAATAACATATACAGTGCAGTAAGTGTTATATATTCTGAGGAACATTTTAAGTGATAAGTTTAAATTTATTCAGTAAAAATGGCAAATATACCTCAGTTTCCTGCATTTGATCCTGACTGTGACCAGACAAACCTGTCACAGAGGTGGGTCAAATGGCTTAAAAGGTTTGAAAATTTGTTGATAGTTTCTGATATCAAAAGTGCTGAAAGAAAGCGTGCCTTTCTGCTTCACTATGCAGGTGATAGAGTTTGTGATATCTTTGATACACTGAAAGATACTGGTGGTGCTAAAGATTATGACACTGCCAAGGCCAAATTAACTGAGCATTTCAAACCAAGGCAAAATACTGCTATGGAAATTATGCATTTCAGGAGAGCAAAACAACTCTCTAATGAAACTGTTGATCAATACCATACACGTCTGCAGGGTTTAGCAACCCATTGTGAGTTTGCTGATGTTGACAAAGAAATCAAACAGCAAATAATTGAAACATGCACATCTACACGTCTTCGTCGAAGAGCTCTAGAACTTGTTGATGATGAAAGTTCTCTTAACAAGATACTGGATATGGCTCGTCGAATGGAAGATGCTGCACGTGATGCTCGTGTCATGGAGTGCAGTGCCAACAACGGTTCTGCCACTGTTACTAACAGTCATGAAGTATGTAAGGTTCAGGGAGTACACCATGATCGTAGAAGATATCATGCCAAACCTAACATTAAATTGAGCCGAGAACCACATCACAACTGGAGTCATGGAACAAGACTCAAGCAGTCACAACGACTCACATCAGAGGTTGTCAATAATAAATGTTACAATTGTGGAGGAGACTACCCACACCAAGATAATGTTTGTCCAGCACAAGGTAAGAAGTGCTATGAGTGTAGAAAACTAGGTCATTTTGGTGCTATGTGTCGTTCCGCACTAAAGAAACCACAATCAATAAATAAAAGCAATGTACGAGGATCAAGTCATAGGAGTCGAGGTGGCAAACACAATATTGCACCTCAAATCAAGAATGTTAATAATATACAAGACAACATTTCATTACAACCAGTCTCAGATGACAGTGAATGTGATTATATTTATGGAGTACAATCAATCACAAAATGGAATGATCTTCCAAACAACCCAGAGACTATAGTATACATTGCTGGCATTTGTCTCAAAATTCTCATTGACACTGGATCAAACATTGACACCATTGCTGAGTGCCACTATGAAAAATTTAAAAAACAATTCCCAAAGCTTGAAAACTATAATGGCAAAGCCACTGCCTATGCTTCAAAGGTAGCCTTACCAGTGATTGGAACTTTCACTGCAGAGATTAAGTCAAAGAATGCAATGCTCATTACTACATTCCATGTTGTTAGGAATGCAAAGGAGTCTTTACTCAGTTACAAGACTTCAACCAAATTGGGGCTACTTCAGCTTTCTAATGCTGTAGCAGTGGAATCTGCAAACAATGTTGATGCTATTGTTGCTGAATTTTCTGATCGGTTTAAATCCATAGGTTGTTATACTGATAGCAAGGTACATCTGCATATCAACCCAGATGTAATTCCAGTTGCCCAACCACATCGCCGACAACCATTCCATACTCGCAAGAAAGTCGATGCCGAACTGGATAGGCTGATAGAACTAGATATCATTGAACCGGTAACAGGCCCAACACCATGGGTAAGCCCAATTGTCACTCCACCAAAGCCGAAGAATCCAGATGAGATACGCATTTGTGTAGACATGCGTGTTCCCAACAAGGCAATAATGCGTGAACGCCATCCTACACCCACTGTAGATGATATGATATACCGCTTGAATGGTGCAACTGTATTCAGCAAGTTAGATTTAAACAAGGGCTATCATCAGCTTGAACTTGATGATGAGAGTCGATTCATCACAACGTTTACGACACATCGAGGTCTGTATAGGTACAAGCGCCTGAGTTTTGGTATTAACAGTGCTGCTGAAGTATTCCAGCACATCATCAGCCAGGTATTGCAAGATATACCTAATGCTGACAACATGTCTGATGACATCATTGTTTATGGCCGTACCCAAGCTGAACACGACAAAGCTCTTCGTGCAACATTGCAACGCTTACGAGAAAAGAATTTGACGCTAAGCCGAGCAAAGTGTGAGTTCAATCAACATAAAATTGAATTCTTTGGACATGTACTTAGTGACAAAGGTCTATCTCCAGATCCTAAGAAAGTTGCAGATATCAAGAATGCTGCACCTCCTTCAACATCCACTGAAGTACATAGTTTTCTGGGAATGGCAAACTACTGTTCTCGCTTCATTCCAGATTTTGCTACCATTACGAAGCCTCTACGTGAGCTCCTGAAGAAAAATGCATCATGGTACTGGAGCGATGTCGAGCAAAATGCATTTGATGCTGTGAAAGATGCACTAGTAGAAAATGCGACTGCTGCATACTTTGATCCATCAATGGACACTGAGTTAACGGTGGATGCTAGTCCTGTTGGTTTAGGTGCTGTGTTAGCCCAACACAAACCTGGTCAACCAGATTCAAGAGTAGTAATTGCCTATGCCAGCCGTTCTCTCACAGATGTTGAGCAACGATACAGTCAGACAGAGAAGGAAGCTCTTGCTCTTGTATGGGGCTGTGAACACTTCAATGTGTATCTGCTTGGTGCACCCTTTACCACGATAGTCACTGACCACAAACCGTTGGAGACCATCTTCAATAATCCAAAGTCCAAACCACCAGCTCGCATTGAGAGATGGGCTCTTCGTCTGCAACCATACAACTTTACGGTGAAATACAAGCCAGGTGCAGGCAATCCCGCTGATTACATCAGTCGACATCCTGCCAACAGTTTCACCATCACCAAGCATCAGCAAGTTGCCGAGGAATATGTACACTCTGTAACCTGTGATGCAGTCCCTAAGGCTCTCACTCTTGATGAAATCCGTACTGCAACCCTAGAGGACCCAACTCTGCAAGCAACAGTGGATGCATTGACTAAGAAAAAGTTTCCACGCATCCCACCCTCAGGAGTTGACCAAGATGCATTCAAAGCACTTGAACGCATCCAGACAGAATTAAGTGTTACGCAACAACGCGACACCGTGCTGCGAGGTACTCGTATCGTCATTCCAGCTGTTCTCCAGCAACGTGCTCTGAAGCTTGCACATCAAGGACACCAAGGTCTTGTAAGGACCAAACAGCTGCTACGAGAAAAGGTGTGGTTTCCTGGCATTGATCGTCAAGCTAAGGACATGCATGATGCCTGTGTCCCTTGCCAAGCTGCAGTGGATACTTCAAGACCAACACCTCTACAACCTTCACCACTACCTGCTGCACCATGGATGGAAGTATCGATGGACTTCTGTGGACCGCTACCAACTGGAGAGTACTTGATGGTAGTCATTGATGATCACTCACGTTATCCAGAAGTAGAAATCATCACTTCCACATCTGCAAAGGCTGTCATCCCGAAGCTCGACAAGATCTTTTCAAACTTTGGCATTCCTGAAGTTGTCAAGACGGACAATGGACCGCCATTTAATGGACAAGACTTTGTCAACTTTGCTGAGCATATTGGATTCAAACACCGCCGTGTGATGCCACTACATCCTCAAGCAAATGGAGAAGTAGAGAGATTCATGCAACCTCTCATGAAAGCTGTACGCTGTGCTCATGCCGAAGGACGATCCTGGAAACAAGCTATGTATGCTTTTCTCAGGAACTACCGTGCAACACCGCATGGAACACTGGGCAAGTCGCCTGGCGAACTTTTATTTGGACGTCCTATGAGAATCGCACTACCTGTCATGCCAGCCAAGGTAACGGATAAACGTCTCGCTCAGAAGGATGCACTAGCGAAGGGCAAAATGAAAATTGCTCATGATCAACGTGCAAAGGAACAATTCATAAAGGTTGGAGATACTGTTCTCGTTAAAAAGAAAAAAGAGGGAAAGTTAGATATGCCGTATGATACAAAACCATATAAAGTGATTAGTGTAAAAGGAACTATGGTAACAGCGAGTAATAGAGATCATAGTATAACACGTAATATGGCTTATTTCAAAGTGATTCCAAATAGTGTAGAAAATGATGAAGTGCAAAGTCGTGCAAAAGAAAAAGAAAAAATGAGTTATAACTCGATAAACAATTCATCGAGGGATGTTTTTGTATTTAAGGACTCTCGTCCAAAACGTCATGTTAAACGCCCTACACGATATGATGATTAATTGTGTTCCTATGTAATGCAAAGTATTTACTTGTTATGCTGAACTAAATTTAATATTGTTTGAATAATGCAGATCTCTCATTCAATATTTTGTAACTTTGTATTACAGTTTCTTTCATGTTTGTTTAACATTGCATATGTATTTTTAACATTGAAATCCTTTGTGGTAAAGATTGTTTAAATTCTTTGTGTGTTTAATTAATGTTAAATGTATGCAATATCTCTTGATATGTTAATAACTTACTTTGTGTCAATAACTTTGCTTTGTGCTACAAGCATGGTAGACATCCTGTATTCATTCTTTTTAAAGAAAAGGAGGGATGTCATGTTCACAGAAAATGGTACCATCCGTTTTCTATGTGCGGCGGCTGGACGCCACTAGAGAAGGTAAACAGCACACAGGACGCCTGCCAAGCTTGGGAGCTACTCTATGTAATCGTTTATTATTATTAAAGTCAGTAACCAGGAATGACTTTACATCAACCTTACTACCAAGACTATCTCAGCTACACACAGACACCACAGTATGAACTGGCCAATGGACCAATGGGTAGCGATCATGCAAAGTCAATTATGAGGGCGAAGTCGGAGGTTTTTGCATCTTTGCCTGATGAAAACAGTTTTGATTACAATTTTGTTAAGAAAAGCATCTTAAATGTTTACCAGTTCAACCCTGAAGCACACAGACAAAGGTTTCGAAATTTAAAGAGGGCATATGAACAAACAATTGCAGATTTCACCAGGTTAAAAACTAATTATTGTAACAGATGGCTTAAATCACTTTCAATAAATTGAAAGATTGACCACTGTGAGGCGGTGAGTCATAAACGTAACTCTTTGATTGACCACTGAGGGACGGTTACCTTGAGGTGCTTCCGTGGCTTAGCGTCCCCGCGGCCCGGTCGTCGACCAGGCCTCCGGGTTGCTGGACTGATCAACCAGGCTGTTTGACGCGGCTGCTCGCATCCTGACGTATGAGTCACAGCCTGGTTGATCAGGTATCCTTTGGAGATGCTTATCCAGTTCTCTCTTGAACACTGTGAGGGGTTTGCCAGTTATGTCCCTTATGTGTAGCGGAAGCGTGTTGAACAGTCTTGGGCCTCTGATGTTGATAGAGTTCTCTCTCAGAGTACCAGTTGCACCTCTGCTTTTCAACGGGGGTATTCTGCGCATCCTGCCATGCCTTCTGGCCTCATATGATGTTATTTCTGTGTGCAGGTTTGGGACCAGCCCCTCTAATATTTTCCACGTGTAAATTATTATGTATCTCTCCCGCCTGCGCTCAAGGGAGTACAGATTTAGGCTCTTTAGTCGGTCCCAATAGTTTAGATATTTTACTGAGTGGATTCTAGCAGTAAAGGATCTCTGCACGCTCTCCAGGTCAGCAATTTCTCCAGCTTTGAAAGGGGCTGTCATTGTGCAGCAGTACTCCACTCTAGAGAGCACAAGCGTTTTGAAAAGTATCATGATCGGTATAGCATCTCTAGTGTGAAAAGTTGTTGTTATCCAACCTGTCATTTTTCGTGCAGTTGTGACGGCTACTTTATTGTGTTCTTTAAAGGTAAGGTTTTCCGACATGAATACACCCAGATCCTTTACATTGCCTTTTCGTTCTATGTTATGATTTGCCTGAGTTTTGTACGTGGTTTCCGTTTTTATATTTTCATTATAAAATGAAAGTCATTAACGGTGAGTCATTAACATAACTCTTTGACCACTGAGGGACGGTGAGTCATTAACATAACTCTTTGACCACTGAGGGACGATGAGTCATTAACATAACTCTTTGACCACTGAGGGACGGTGAGTCATTAACATAACTCTTTGACCACTGAGGGACGGTGAGTCATTAACATAACTCTTTGACCACTGAGGGACAGTGAGTCATTAACATAACTCTTTGACCACTGAGGGACGGTGAGTCATTAACATAATTCTTTGACCACTGAGGGACGGTGAGTCATTAACATAACTCTTTGACCACTGAGGGACGGTGAGTCATTAACATAACTCTTTGACCACTGAGGGACGGTGAGTCATTAACATAACTCTTTGACCACTGAGGGACGGTGAGTCATTAACATAACTCTTTGATTGACCACTGTGGGACGGTGAGTCATTAACGTAACTCTTTGACCACTGAGGGACGGTGAGTCATTAACATAACTCTTTGACCACTGAGGGACGGTGAGTCATTAACATAACTCTTTGATTGACCACTGTGGGGCGGTGAGTCATTAACGTAACTCTTTGACCACTGAGGGACGGTGAGTCATTTACGTAACTTTGATTGACCACTGTGAGGCGGTGAGTCATTAACATAAATTTTTGATTGACCAGTGTGGGGCGGTGAGTCATTAACATAACTCTTTGATTGACCACTGTGAGGCGGTGAGTCATTAACGTAACTCTTTGACCACTGAGGGACGGTGAGTCATTTACGTAACTTTGACCACTGTGAGGCGGTGAGTCATTAACATAAATTTTTGATTGACCAGTGTGGGGCGGTGAGTCATTAACATAACTCTTTGATTGACCACTGTGGGGCGGTGAGTCATTAACATAACTCTTTGATTGACCACTGTGGGGCGGTGAGTCATTAACGTAACTCTTTGATTGACCACTGTGGGGCGGTGAGTCATTAACGTAACTCTTTGATTGACCACTGTGAGGCGGTGAGTCATTAACATAACTCTTTGATTGACCACTGTGGGGCGGTGAGTCATTAACGTAACTCTTTGATTGACCACTGTGGGGCGGTGAGTCATTAACGTAACTCTTTGATTGACCAGTGTGGGGCGGTGAGTCATTAACATAACTCTTTGATTGATCACTGTGGGGCGGTGAGTCATTAACGTAACTCTTTGATTGACCACTGTGAGGCGGTGAGTCATTAACGTAACTCTTTGATTGACCACTGTGGGGCAGTGTGCCATTAACGTATATTAATTGAATCTTAATTGTCAATTATCTTTGAGTGCCGTCCAAGTGACGTGCGTTAAAGTAATTGATTAAATGTCTTGGAGACATTGATTGTTGAAGCAACTGTTGTTGTTGTTGTTGTCCTTGTGACATTATTGTGCCATTTCATGTTAAGTTTTGGTGTTGATTTGGCAAGAGTGTACACGAACAGTTTCAGGTTAGTTCATTGTCGTTGATGACGTGTCCAGTGGGTCGAGGCCTTGTGTCTCTATACACCTGTCAGGTGGTGGGTCAAGGAGACCTACTGCAACAGTGGTGTTTGACAGGTTTGTAGTGTCACTCTTGATTTAACATAAAGTCTGGGGCTGTGCATTAGACAATAAGTTTATTGAATAGATTGTTATGTTCTTTACACAGGTCTTTATGTCATTTCGTCATTTCTGCAGTACTGCCCCCAATCATTACCCTCTTACCAATTGTCCTTAAGTGGCACTTGAGTTGGCTAAGGTTCCAGGCCATAACACCAATCATTGTATTATAAATAAGTGTGAGAACCTGTCCCCTACCTGCTATATCGTTGGAACGAGTTGCAGAGGGAACGACCTAGTGAGAGGAGGTCTTGTAGTGCAGTAAGGAGGTGAAAACCACTCTGGTCTTCATCTTTCTCCTGGACTACGGGATCTTCGGCGGTTGCTCTCGCCTGCCTCTCCTTGCGGATTGCTCATTCCACATCTGGCCTCCCTGCACGGAGCCTGGGTGTGTGTTTGCAGTCACCCCGGAAGTAGAATCTCACATCTGGCTTACCAGGGGCTAAGGCACTTAACGCTTAAAGTAATTTCCAATAGGCCGGTGGAGACCATAAGCTCCACAGCCAGACTGAGTAAAGTGTTCTCTCATCTGGATTCCAACGTGGGTTTGTTCTGTAAAGTAAATGTCCCCCCCCCCCTAGCGAGATGAAGATATACTTTCACATCTGACGTCCAACGTGGGGCTTGGTAAGATAAGCTCCACCATCGTCAGATAAGAGAAAAGCATATTCATGCAGATAGCGTCTGGGAAACTCTACACTATCACAGTCTGTACACCATGGTCACCAGTTAGCGTCCTGGGAACTCTCCACCACCACAGACTGTACACCATGGTCACCAGTTAGCGTCCTGGGAACTCTCCACCACCACAGACTGTACACCATGGTCACCAGTTAGCGTCCTAGGAACTCTCCACCACCACACACTGTACACCATGGTCACCAGTTAGCGTCCTGGGAACTCTCCACCATCACAGACTGTACACCATGGTCACCAGTTAGCGTCCTAGGAACTCTCCACCACCACAGACTGTACACCATGGTCACCAGTTAGCGTCCTGGGAACTCTCCACCATCACAGACTGTACACCATGGTCACCAGTTAGCGTCCTGGGAACTCTCCACCATCACAGACTGTACACCATGGTCACCAGTTAACACCCTGAGAAGTCTCCACCATCACAGACTGTACACCATGGTCACCAGTTAACACCTGAGAAGTCTCCACCATCACAGACTGTACACCATGGTCACCAGTTAAACCCTGAGAAGTCTCCACCATCACAGACTGTACACCATGGTCACCAGTTAACACCTGAGAAGTCTCCACCATCACAGACTGTACACCATGGTCACCAGTTAGCGTCCTGGGAACTCTCCACCATCACAGACTGTACACCATGGTCACCAGTTAGTGTCCTGGGGACTCTCCACCATCACAGACTGTACACCATGGTCACCAGTCAGCGTCCTGGGAACTCTCCACCATCACAGACTGTACACTATGGTCACCAGTTAACACCCTGAGAAGTCTCCACCATCACAGACTGTACACATGGTCACCAGTTAGTGTCCTGGGGACTCTCCACCATCACAGACTGTACACCATGGTCACCAGTTAGCGTCCTGGGAACTCTCCACCATCACAGACTGTACACCATGGTCACTAGTTAGCGTCCTGGGAACTCTCCACCATCACAGACTGTACACCATGGTCACCAGTTAACACCCTGAGAAGTCTCCACCATCACAGACTGTACACCATGGTCACCAGTTAACACCCTGAGAAGTCTCCACCATCACAGACTGTACACCATGGTCACCAGTTAACACCCTGAGAAGTCTCCACCATCACAGACTGTACACCATGGTCACCAGTTAACACCCTGAGAAGTCTCCACCATCACAGTCTGTACACCATGGTCACCAGTTAACACCCTGAGAAGTCTCCACCATCACAGACTGTACACCATGGTCACCAGTTAACACCCTGAGAAGTCTCCACCATCACAGACTGTACACCATGGTCACCAGTTAACACCCTGAGAAGTCTCCACCATCACAGACTGTACACCATGGTCACCAGTTAACACCCTGAGAAGTCTCCACCATCACAGACTGTACACCATGGTCACCAGTTAACACCCTGAGAAGTCTCCACCATCACAGTCTGTACACCATGGTCACCAGTTAACACCCTGAGAAGTCTCCACCATCACAGACTGTACACCATGGTCACCAGTTAACACTCTGAGAAGTCTCCACCATCACAGACTGTACACCATGGTCACCAGTTAACACCCTGAAAAGTCTCCACCATCACAGACTGTACACCATGGTCACCAGTTAACACCCTGAGAAGTCTCCACCATCACAGACTGTACACCATGGTCACCAGTTAACACCCTGAGAAGTCTCCACCATCACAGACTGTACACCATGGTCACCAGTTAACACCCTGAGAAGTCTCCACCATCACAGACTGTACACCATGGTCACCAGTTAACGTCCTGGAACTCTCCACCATCACAGACTGTACACCATGGTCACCAGTTAGTGTCCTGGGGAAGTCTCCACCATCACAGACTGTACACCATGGTCACCAGTTCAGCGTCCTGAGAAGTCTCCACCATCACAGACTGTACACCATGGTCACCAGTTAACACCCTGAGAAGTCTCCACCATCACAGACTGTACACCATGGTCACCAGTTAAGGTCCTGGGGAGTCTCCACCATCACAGACTGTACACCATGGTCACCAGTTAGCGTCCTGGGAACTCTCCACCATCACAGACTGTACACCATGGTCACCAGTTAGCGTCCTGGGAACTCTCCACCATCACAGACTGTACACCATGGTCACCAGTTAACACCCTGAGAAGTCTCCACCATCACAGTCTGTACACCATGGTCACCAGTTAACACCCTGAGAAGTCTCCCATCACAGACTGTACACCATGGTCACCAGTTAACACCCTGAGAAGTCTCCACCATCACAGTCTGTACACCATGGTCACCAGTTAACACCCTGAGAAGTCTCCACCATCACAATCTGTACACCATGGTCACCAGTTAACACCCTGAGAAGTCTCCACCATCACAGACTGTACACCATGGTCACCAGTTAACACCCTGAGAAGTCTCCACCATCACAGACTGTACACCATGGTCACCAGTTAACACCCTGAGAAGTCTCCACCATCACAGACTGTACACCATGGTCACCAGTTAACACCCTGAGAAGTCTCCACCATCACAGACTGTACACCATGGTCACCAGTTAGCGTCCTGGAACTCTCCACCATCACAGACTGTACACCATGGTCACCAGTTAGCGTCCTGGGAACTCTCCACCATCACAGACTGTACACCATGGTCACCAGTCAGCCCTGGGAACTCTCCACCATCACAGACTGTACACCATGGTCACCAGTTAACACCCTGAGAAGTCTCCACCATCACAGACTGTACACCATGGTCACCAGTTAGTGTCCTGGGGTCTCCACCATCACAGACTGTACACCATGGTCACCAGTTAGCGTCCTGGGAAGTCTCCACCATCACAGACTGTACACCATGGTCACCAGTTAGCGTCCTGGGAACTCTCCACCATCACAGACTGTACACCATGGTCACCAGTTAACACCCTGAGAAGTCTGCACCATCACAGTCTGTACACCATGGTCACCAGTTAACACCCTGAGAAGTCTCCACTATCACAGACTGTACACCATGGTCACCAGTTAACACCCTGAGAAGTCTCCACTATCACAGTCTGTACACCATGGTCACCAGTTAACACCCTGAAAAGTCTCCACCATCACAGTCTGTACACCATGGTCACCAGTTAACACCCTGAGAAGTCTCCACCATCACAGACTGTACACCATGGTCACCAGTTAACACCCTGAGAAGTCTCCACCATCACAGTCTGTACACCATGGTCACCAGTTAACATCCTGAGAAGTCTCCACCATCACAGACTGTACACCATGGTCACCAGTTAACACCCTGAGAAGTCTCACCATCACAGACTGTACACCATGGTCACTAGTTAGCGTCCTGGGAACTCTCCACCATCACAGACTGTACACCAAGGTCACCAGTTAGCGTCCTGGGAACTCTCCACCATCACAGACTGTACACCATGGTCACCAGTTAGTCCTGAGAAGTCTGCACCATCACAGTCTGTACACCATGGTCACCAGTTAACACCCTGAGAAGTCTCCACCATCACAGACTGTACACCATGGTCACCAGTTAACACCCTGAGAAGTCTCCACCATCACAATCTGTACACCATGGTCACCAGTTAACACCCTGAGAAGTCTCCACCATCACAGTCTGTACACCATGGTCACCAGTTAACACCCTGAGAAGTCTCCACCATCACAGACTGTACACCATGGTCACCAGTTAACACCCTGAGAAGTCTCCACCATCACAGTCTGTACACCATGGTCACCAGTTAACACCCTGAGAAGTCTCCACCATCACAGACTGTACACCATGGTCACCAGTTAACGCCCTGAGAAGTCTCCACCATCACAGACTGTACACCATGGTCACCAGTTAACACCCTGAGAAGTCTCCACCATCACAGACTGTACACCATGGTCACCAGTTAACACCCTGGGAACTCTCCACCATCAGAGACTGTACACCACGGTCACTACTTCGCGTCACGGGAACTCTTCACCACCCAGGACGCTACTGGTGACCGTGGTGGACACAATATGATGGTGGAGGTGTCACCCATTGTCACCCAGGTGACAAACTGGTGACAATGGTGTGCAAATATAATCATGACTCTCTCTCTCTC
>WNGS01053924.1:0-11029 GCA_020271785.1 Procambarus virginalis
ATTCACATGGCATACTTATGATTCACTGGCCTCACGATCAATATCTTATTCACACTGCACTCACAGTGACTTTTCACCGTACCAAAAGATACTCTATTCTTATAAATTTACTGTGAATGCACTCGCTTGATCACTGAACTTTTCTTATATCTATACTTTCTCTAAAGAGATATCACTGGCAATCACTTCACGTATACGATATTATTCAGTACACAGGCATGTCATATATAAATCAGTAATCAAATTTCAGGCATATATATATATATAAATCATAAAGGTCAATACACAGGCATTTATATCAATAGATCATGGAGATCAACACACAGGCATTTATATCAATAGATCATAGAGATCAACACACAGGCATTATATCAATAAATTCTAGGCTCATAGCCTAACACCAATATCTGGTTTACTACCAATATATATAATAATAATCACAGGCAAATAATAATAGTCACAGTAAATTCTTTGATGAATCTGGTGCTTGCACACACCCACACATAGATATATATGTAAACTGATACTGTGAGCGCTCTGGGTAGCCTCACCACACACTGTGCTCTCTGTGACTTAGACTCAGGTGAGACTTGCTCACGACATATAAAATATCCTGACAAGAAAATATATAGCTAACTAAAGGGGAAATGGGAGGGTAACTGTAAACACCTACTTCACCTATCCTAGGATGACAGTTGGGTTGTAGCTCCTGGTCCAGGCTCTCGCCTCGTTCACCATCCAGAAACACAAGCCCACGCCTTAGGATGTCGCGTCTCGCCGCTTCTGTACACAGCAGGTCCGTGCTTCCCCTACAGTACGTCGCAGGGTTGAAGTCGGTCTCCTGGCCGTCAACTTTCCTCCCAACTACGGCAGCCAGCCTACGTCTCGGCGGTCGTCGCACGTTTCCCAATTAGTCCTTGTCACTGTACTCCCAGAGGAACTGCCTCTCACCACTACGAAGTCACTGTGAAGTTATCAGCCGTCCCAGACGATACTGCTTAAGCTCCACACGCACAGCACCCGACTTCAGAGCACTTGAAGCTCACAACACTGTCAATTCCCTCGTCGTCTAGATATATCGCTAGGTTTTGGGAAGACTTCTCGACGTGCTTGCATCCAACTGTTGACTCGTAGGGTTCCACGAAGGTGGGGTTACTGTCAAACTTGACAGGATCGTCGATCACACGTTCAACCTGGTTGACAAGGCAGTCAACCGGTTCACTCACGGTGGATTGGCCCGGCCACTAAGCTGTCTCTTATACTGGTGAACTGCCAAGGACGTCACACGTCGATGCCCGGCCCACTTCTTGCAACGCACCTGTCCCTGAGCACTTGTTGCTCAATATTCTGTCAATTCCTTATCTGAGCCACATCTGGGTTGCAGGAAGACCTCACAGAGTGCGCGCCAACAACTGGAGACGCTTACATCCACCGGAGTTCGGTAAATCCGTCACTCTGACAGGATGACCGATCGCGCGTCCTACCTCTCGGACGCGTCGTGAAAGACTGATCTCGCCAAGGCGTCACCACGGCTGGACCCCCCATGCCTATGTGACGTCACTTTTTCCAAAGTCGGTTTTCATTGGCTCCCAGTGCCACGTCGCTGACGGTGACCAATCTGGCGACACTGACGTCACACAGTTTTGGCGGGAGAACAGACTCGCCAGCGCCATATTGGCTCCCTAAAGGGCCTATCCCACAGGCCAAAATGCTACATTTTCGCAAATTTCTCGGCTCATCGAGAATACTGTTCTCTCCCACATATGTTCAATTGATGCCTGCAATGTAGAGAACGCTCGGGAATAGTGGACATGACTCTTACAGCAGGCGTGGGAGAATTAGAAGGGGGGGGAACACCGTCACTGTAGGCAGATGATACGACTGTGTTGGTGACTACTGTGGATTCGGTGGTAAGCGTACAGGACGTGGTACATCGTTTGAGGTGGCCACGGGGGCTATCATCAATCATCAATTGATGACAGAAATCCTGTATTATGGGGTAGGGGGGTTAGGCTGGTGGGGGGAAGGCGGTCTGGCTTTCTCTGACCGCAAACGGCCAGAGTTCCCTGACTCTAAAACTTGGTTTTACATTCTTTGACTTACTCCTGTAATTTATACTTCCAATGAGTTTAATTTATTTATCCAAATTGCTACGGCGGCCACCGTGCTATTTTCTGACAGCTGGTGTCATCTACTGTCCGATGAGACCAAACAATGTACACTTTCGGTGTCCTGTTGCTACGAGATTGAGCAGTGCTGAGGTCTAGAGGTCCATGAGAGATGAGACAGCTGGCCGGAAGGAGGACGACCTGAGATTATCTACTCCATTCCACTGTGCTCGACAATGTTTTGGGTCCTCCATGCTAGTACTGGTGTCCCATTGGCAGCAATTACAAAGGAGGGGAAAGTGACTAAGTACTTGGAAACAGGCAATTTAAAGATGTTTAAATTAAAGATGTTTAAACAGTTATATTTTGTAAAAATTGGAAATAATTTACCAGAATTACCTGAGGGTCACTAACACTAGTAGGGCCACTAACAATAGTGGCCTCAACGAGGACAGGAAGCCGGCGGTTTTTCGAAGATCCTCTCATTTGCCTTGATGATCTTTTCCAGTTGGAATGTAAATTTTAACAGAGATTTGGCATTTACGGCTTCGGCGGTTAAGCAGTTCCATGGGTTTATAACCCTGTGAGTGAAAAAGCATCTCTGTTCTCAGTCCTACATTGTGGTTTGTTAAGCTTGAAACCGTTGTTCCTTGTTTGTGTTATATCTGACCTTTTGAATAAATTGTCCGGATAAACATCTTCCAAACTGTTCAATATTTTAAAATGTCAATGAGATCCGCCCTGTCATGCCTGGTTTGCAGTGTTGTTAGCCATGAACCCCTCAACGTTCCTGATACATGAATTGACTTAGCTCTGGAATGATTTTTTGTTGCCCGGTGTTGCACTTTCTCTAGAGCAGCTATGTCCTTCTGAAGATGAGTTCTCCATGCTTGGATACAGTAATCCAGATGGAGGCGCACCATAGATTTATACAATTGAATCATTACCTTCTTTTCCTTAAAGCCAAAGGTACGCTTGACTTTGGCTTGAATAACCAAACCCTTGGTCATTCCAAGGGTTTGGTTAGCTTTTTTGACTGCCCGCCCTACCTGCTGTGCAACTTTCATTGAGTGGAGAATTTTGACTCCAAGGTCCTTTTTTCATCAATCTGCTGTAATGTCATGTTATTAACTTGGTAGTTGTTACACGGGTGTTATATGCCCCTCATGCAGGGTCTTGCAATTGTTAATAATAAAAGGCATTAACCAGACTTCTGACCATTTGTGGACTTCATGTAGAGTTCTTTGTAAGGCTTCAATATCATTATCATTTCCCACTTTACCATAGATCTTAGTGTCATCTGAAAATATGATGATGTGGTCTGTAATACTCTCATTTATGTCATTGATGTATATGCCAAAAAGGGTTGGCCCCAAAATGGACCCCTATGGTACCCACTCCGAACATTTCCCCAGTCAGATTCATTCCCATTTATTTATTATTTATTCATTTATATATATACAAGAAGGTACATTGGATTTATAATCTAACAGATAAGTTTATGTAGGTAAATTCTAGCAAATTTATAGAATGATAACAGGTACATTGCAAGAAAAAGAAATGAGATGAGAGAGATTTGTAGGTATATTAAAGCACATAGGTAGCTGAGATTCATTGCAATGACAGCTTGAATGGTAATTTAACAAAGATTAATAGGCACAATACAGCAAATTGCTACCACATATAAAAAGACAGCAATGGTCACAATGGTAAAGTTGTTTGGACTAGGTACATAAAGACTGGGAGATTGGGTAACACTAGATACAGAGTAATTTTAAATCACAGAGTAGGAGTAGTGAAAGTGCGACTACGACCGTGCGCGCCATCTGGCCAGGTGAGCTCATTAGAGCCAGCTGGCCATGTGGTGCTCAGGTATGTAGCCACATAATGTTGTAAGGGGGTTTTCCCGGAAGTTGGGGCGTGTCGGACGCGTGTAAGCGTCCGGTGTTGGGTATGTGGTCAGGGAAGATTGTGGTCATGTTGTTTGGGGGGTAGGAGAGTATGTAGGACTATGTGGTATGTGGTTATGTTGTTAAGAGTAAATGAATATGTATGTTTGTTTTCCGTAGACTTAATCATGTGTGAGCATCTGGTGTTTGGGTATGTGGTCAGGGAAGATTGGGTCATGTTGTTTGGGGTGTAGGGGAGTATGTAGGGCTATGTGGTATGTGCTAAAGTAAGAGGTATGTGGATATGTTGTTGAGAGTAAATGAATATGTATGTTTGTTTTCCGTAGACTTAATCCTGTGTGTAGATAATAGTTTATGATTAAAGACTATGTATGTTATGCGCCTAGAGTAGTGGTGAGTGCTCTAGAAGGTCCAACATATGTTGTTGGGGTAGGGGAGGGACAGGGTGAGGGAGGGAGAGGATAGGGAGTCTGAGGGAGAGTGGGGGATCCCCCTCGGTGAGAGCCATTGTGGTTTGTCAGCTTCCGTTGGGTAGGGGGTGGAAGCTAAGTGCTTGGTATGCGGACATGTGGAGGGAGGGGGGACCCCCAATACCTGAGAGGGGGAGGAGAAAGTTATTTAGTGAGGCAGGGAGGGAGTTAAGACGAGAGAAGGAGGGGAAAGTGAGGGGACATCCATTATCCATGAAGTGCCAGGAGGGTAGGAGAGAAAGAAAGAGGCAGACAGACAGACAGACAGACAGACAGACAGACAGACAGACAGACAGACAGACCGGAGGGTAGGAGGAGAAGGGAGTGGCAGCAGGAAGTGAACCATTAACCTTAAGTACTTTTCGATGTCTTAGAGCGGACTGAGAGATGCTCACCCCCAACAGGCCATCACCTGTCAACCATCAATCACCATTTCTCATTTAAACGTTTCTCTTTTCTAGCGTAGGTGGCGTCATATCTCCCCTCAGCAGAGATTATATGCAATAAAACGGGGTAAAGTAAACACATTATATAAATTTATTTCTTTTATTAAACACTTAAGCGATTTACAACGATAATAATAATAATAATAATAAGCTGGTCATCCTAGCCAATCATCCAATCTGTAGACAGATAGATTGGGAGTCCTTCATCCACTCCATTGATCCTCCCAGTCATAAAGGCAGGACACAAAGGGTCAAGGACAACCCTCAATTCATTTAGCTAATCAAGTTACAATCATGACGCGTCAGTTAGAAAATTCAAATAAGTCTGCACATCAACGCGTGAGACGTGATCACTACCTACAAATTTTGTTAACTGTGATCCCAACATCGGCTCTCCCAATAAATATCATTGAAATGTAAGCGTGTTTTCTCAATCTCTATCACCTCTTCTTCACAACCGTTACTGCAGACCTTGTAACACACAACGTCACACACCATTCATTCACTATCCCTTAGGTGAGCAATGTTCCCCACATACAAATCCAACACAGAATGTTCAAGACTCCTGAATGAGTGAAACATCAACCCGTCTCGCTAGGGTCTAACCTTCATGCTGGTTTGAGGTGTAGTGACATGGGCGAGGTAGTGGGATGACCCTACCCTCACCCCATCCCCCACACCATTCCCCCATCCCCACTCCCACCCCCCCTTCCATGCCCAAACCATTGAGCATCACTTCACCCTTCCCAGACCGGATGTTCTGTTCAAAGCCTTTAGTATTATTTCTGATCATATGTGTAACCTTGTATCGTAACGTGACCAACATGGTACATCATTCTTTGCTCAAATAGCATTTTTAAGAGTAACGAGAGTCATAAGGTGATCTTCAATCTTATTATTTTTATAACAAATCATAATTTTTTTTTGTAAACACATCTGCATGGGATACACATAGCAGTCAGTCAGTGGTCTCTCTCTCTCTCTCTCTCTCTCTCTCTCTCTCTCTCTCTCTCTCTCTCTCTCCTCTCTCTCTCTCTCTCTCTCTCTCTATTCAGATCATTTAATAGCTGGGAAAAGTAACATCATTTCCTTTCTCCTGATGCCGCTGTTCACATATTTTGTTGTTTTTTTCCTTTTACTTAGACGGACAGCCCACCAGAGGATGGAAGACTAATGTCAATTTTCAGCCCCATCACTCTTACCCTTTATAATCTTGTAACGTAACGTGAGCAACACGCTATGCTAACATCGTTCTTTGCCCAAATATCATTTTAAGAGTAACGAGCAACTTTCTGTCCGATGTCTGAATAACAATATTGAAAATGTGATCCGTGTTTTGCCCTTACATTCCAAACACAATAAAAATATTAGCACGAGCTTGTTTAGTGGAAAGTCATAGTCTCACTACTATTATTAAATTGACTTGTTCATTATCCAGAGTTCAAGGTTGTCTCTAAGACCTACATTATCCAAATGTGAAACAGCGATCGATGAGAATAAGACCGGATGAGACGATAGTGAAATAGTTAGCTCTAGGTTATGACTATCATTACGTAACGGGAAAACTTCTTTCTGTCTGATGATCAAATAGCATTTTTGAAAAATGACATCAGCTTGGTCTTATGTCATTAGGACTGTATTGCACTGTGCGCAACAGTAGACTCGTAATATCATAGCAAGACAATGTCTCAGAATGTTCAACGCTCTCATACTGAAGGAGTGAGTGAGGCACTTAGTAACGTAATGTGGAAATCATCTTTCTGTCCGATGTCCGAATATCATTATTGAAATGTGAGCCACGTTTAGCCAAACACATCACAATATCTCCATTACATCTCTTTCCATATAAATATTACTGTCTACAGTTTTAGCCCCTGTAACAGCTGTAACGTAACGTAACGCTGAAAACATCAACTTTCTGCAATCCAGAATATCATTCTCTCTCTCTCTCTCTCTCGCTCTATTCAGATCATTAAATAGGGGAAAAGTAACATCATTTCCTTTCTCCTGATGCCGCTGTTCACGTATCTTTTTGTCTTCCTTTCACTTAGACGGATAGCTCACCAGAGGATAGAAAACTAATGTTAATTTTTCGAACTTCATTCTGTCTGTCTGATAATCAAATACCATTTGAAAAAAAATGACGTTAGGTTGGTCTTATGCCATTAGGACTGTATGGCACTGCTGGCATCAGTATTAATATCATAGCAAGACAATGTCACAGAATGTTCAACGTTCTTATCCCATAACAACACATAATGTAGAGTTGCCATCCCATTCCTCACGTGATCAACAGAGGACATACCACGCTGGAAGACAAACAGAAAAGTTTGGGGAGACATGATCACCACCTACAAATTCTAATACAGAGACTGGTGTTAGCATAGTGGGTGAAAAAAATAGTTTATCCTTCTCTCTCTCTCTTTAATACGTTTTTATTCAATAACTAGTAGACATATCATAACATATTGCAGTTACATATTCATAATGCAGTTACATATTTATCATAACATAAGGCACTTACAAATTTATCATGGTAAAACATACATACATTAGCGAAACTGCCGTCCAAAATATACCACATGACTGAGGGAGCGAGCATTCGAGCAGTGTACCTCTCGATGTCTGTCTATCACATGACTGGGTTAATGACCACATTATCCCACACTATACCCGCTCCTGCTTACCCCTTACACTTAGTAACATAACGTGGAAATCAACTTTCTGTCTGATGTCCAAATAACATTATTGAAAATGTGAACCATGTTTTGCCATTACATCCAAACACAAATAAAATATTAACGCAGGCCTGTTCAGTTCTTGTAACACTTTATATCGTTACGTAACGTAACGTAACGTGGAAATCATCTTTCTCTTTGATGACCAAATAACATTTTTGAAAAATGTGAAGCTTTGTAGATTTAATTTTAAACAAAGGCGGCCCACCAGTCCACGAACTAAGAGGGGAGAGTTAGGAAGAAAGACTTTGTGAAATATGCACAGAAGAGTTGGGGAGATGTGTTCACCACATACAAATTCTAATATTTTTTTTGTTAACTGCGTGATCACAACATATACCTCCTGATCTCTTCTCCTGCCTCGCACTAGTCAATAAGCACAATTTTGTATAATTTCTCGACTAAAATACCACTCTGAAACATCTTTACACTTTATTTTTTCATTGTCACGTGCACTGCCATCAAAGGAAATCTCACTAGTGCATGGATGTCTTGTGTGTTAAATATACGAACCTTTCCTAGCTTATCATTTTTCTTTGTGAAACTTATATGTGATGATCATATCTCCCGAGTCCACACAATAACCCACACATCACCCATCTTCAGTTTTCAAATCACAGCTCGCATCTAATTTACTGTTATTTTTTTTGTTTGCAGAAACTATGTTTTGAGAATATGCACAATGTGACCAATTACTGTTCGTATCATCAAAGTCCTTTCAGTCATCAAAACAAGCAGAAGTGCAGCATAATCCACCAGAGATCTGATGTATGCAAGGTACATCATTTTGACAGTTCTGACACTGACCCGCCTTAGCGAGATGACTGTGCGCAACAGTAGCCCAGCGAAAACATAGACTTTTAATATCGTATCAAGACAATGACACAGAATGTTCAGCACTCTTAATAATTTTATTCAAGCACTGATAACATAGCATAATGTAAGATTTTTTTCACATTTCATATCGCGTGTGTGGATTTAGTTTTAACAAAAAAGTGAAGCACGAGAACATGAACTAATAGGGTTGAGATAGGAGGAAAGGCTTTGCAGAAGATCGAAGAGCTGAGGAGACATGTTCGCTACCTACGTTACTATTATTTCTTGCAGACCTGACCAGAAAAGCAGTCAGTCAGTCAAACATTTTATAGTTTATAGTTTTTCACTTTAAAAAACAGGGACTACTAGTCTTCAATTTTTTCTTCTATCAAATCAAATAGCCATGAGGGCTACTACTACATGACTGCAGGAGCGAGCATTTCGAGCGGTGTACCTATTGTTGTTGTCTTTCGCATGACTAGGTTAGGGAGCACAATATCCCACATTATACCTGCTACTAGTCAATAAACACAATTTTGTATCATTTCGTGACTAAAATAGCACTCTGAAACATCTTTGCACATTTTAATTTTACATTGTCACATGCACAGCCATCAAAGGGAAACCTCACTTCTGCATGGATGTATAGTGTGCTAAATAAAATGTCCTTACATAGCTTATCATTTTCTTTGAGAAACTTGTATGTGGTGATCATATCCCCGACTCCGCACAAATAACCCACACATCACCCAACTTCTGTTTTCAAATCTGAGCTCGCATCTAATTTGATGCTTTTTTTCAGAAAACTAAGTTTTGAGAATATGCACAAAGTCAGCAATTACTATTCGTATCATCAAAGTTATTCTCAGAGTTTTTTTTTAGTTTAAAAAAATACTTCCACCATCCTACATCCATATTGAGAGAGAAGGTAAACATAACTTGGTTATTGCATCTAGTTTTTAGAAGGGTTTGAATAAAAAGTCATGTTCCATAAAAAATAATATTTTACAGCGTCCATTATTTATGAGCAGTAAGAGGGAAACGGGATCCACACATACAATTTCCAAGCATTACAACGCAAACGAGGTAAACATAACATGAAAAAACGACAATGATGTAGTATGCATTTAGTCAGCTAGTCAAAACTTAACATATGCGATATGATTTCACAGTTTTAACCTTTGCAAGTTTTTTCAATGTTTTCTCTTCACTTGTGCTAAGTGAGCCAGACAAAATGTGGCATTGCATTCCCTCTGGAAGACAGAAGAGTTTGGGGAGACGCGATCACTACCCACACTACCTCCTCCTCTTTCTCTTATTAGTCAGTAAACATCCTTTGCATCATTTCTCGACTAAATAGCACTCCAAAACATATGTGGCCATTTTTATTGTCATTGTTCCACTTATAGTCAACAATTTGTTTCACAGAGTGATGAGTTATGCATAGTGACGAGATTTCACGGTGAGCATAGTTTTAAGAGAGAGTTCACACTGTATTAATTACGGTCGTGGATATGTTATGTTATGTTTATGAAAATCATTGCTTCTTATTTTTAGCCATTTTCACTTCGCCCTGCTTTTCAGTCTTCTCATGTTCTTTCAAATAAAGTTTGCTTACTGTTTTTTTTCCACTAGATGCTTCACACTACATATATTAATCAACTTTCAAATTCTTTACAACTTCAGTTCAGTTTCTTTTCAATATCACAGCTTTTATTGTTTCCCCTGTCGGTATCTAGTTCAGGACATCATATTATCAATGTCATTACAGTTTGTCAACACGTGCACTTGACTTGACTTATTTATATTTTTCCAAACCATCAGGACCTACGGTCCCGACTTGGACCGCAGGTCGGTTTGGAGTGGAGACGGGAACATGGCTACCGAATATAAATTATTTGAAAAGAATGAGAAAATATAAATAAGTCAAGTCAAGTGCACGTGTTGACAAACTGTAATGACATTGATAATATGATGTCCTGAACTAGATACCGACAGGGGAAACAATAAAAAGCTGTGATATTGAAAAGAAACTGAACTGAAGTTGTAAAGAATTTGAAAGTTGATTAATATATGTAGTGTATTTTAACACACAAGACATCCATGCACTAGTGAGATTTCTTTGATGGCAGTGCACGTGACAATGAAAAATAAAGTGTAAAGATGTTTCAGAGTGGTATTTTAGTCGAGAAATTATACAAAATTGTGCTTATGACTAGTGCGAGGCAGGAGAAGAGATCAGGAGGTATATGTTGTGATCACGCAGTTAACAAAACAAATATTAGAATTTGTATGTGGTGAACACATCTCCCCAACTCTTCTGTGCATATTCACACAGTCTTTCTTCCTAACTCTCCCCTCTTAGTTCGTGGACTGGTGGGCCGCCTTTGTTTAAATTAAATCTACAAAGCTTCACATTTTTTCAAAAATTATTTGGTCATCAAAGAAAAGATGATTTCCACGTTACGTTACGTTACGTAACGATATAAAGTGTTACAAGAACTGAACAGGCCTGCGTTAATATTTTATTTGTGTTTGGAT
>WNGS01053933.1:0-10002 GCA_020271785.1 Procambarus virginalis
TGTTCCAACCGTCTACCACTCTGTTTACGAAAATGAGTTTTCTTATATTTCAGGCATCTGTGTTTAGCTAGTTTTAACCCTTAAACCGCGCATATCATATATAAATGATATCAATGACAAAACCGAAATCGCGCACATCATTTATATATGATTTCGTGTCTAGCGCTATAATTTAAACACCCCGCCTGGGATAGGGGCAGCTATAGTACAGCCACGACTGATAGTTGCCAGATCCCACCTAGAAAAAAAATCCAGCCCAACATTCTTGAGAGTGAGAACGTCAGTATTGCGCCAGCCACCAAGGCTGGCGCACGCAGCACGAGCTCACAGCACCGCTGTTCAGCTTGTGACCACAGCATCGCCTACAAATGCCAAAATATAAGTGATACTGCTATTATTTAGCAGTGATAGTATTACTGAAGCCCCCTGAATTTGATAAAACTGACCAGGATTCTGATAACAGCTTGATTGTGGAGATATTTAGCGCTGTGCTCGATGGAGGGAGGAGTACGGCTGTGGAGGGAGGATTGTGGCGTTGTCTTCTGACTGTGTGTGGCCACCATTTATTGACTGCACTCACCATACCAGCTTAGTGGTTCGCTATGGTGAACACAAATGTAGATACTTACATATAACGTGTGTATAGTGTGAGATAACAGCGAGAGGAGTAGGTTGGGAGCCGCCATTTTGGTGAGAGGAGCGTCGTCTGCAGGAATTATCGTGTTGTTTACCTGTGACCACAAAGGGTCTTTGGGCACCATACCAGCTTATTTGTACAAGTATGGTGAATAAAACAGGTAGATACTTATATATAATGTGTGTATATAGCATAATAACACCACAACCAATATTGTTGGAGGAGAAATATTAGTGCGTGTGGCCTTGAGGGTGGCCGCCGATCAGCTGACTGTGGAGTAATTACCTAAGTGTAATTACCTAAGTGTAGTTACAGGATGAGAGCTACGCTCGTGGTGTCCCGTCTTCCCAGCACTCTTTGTCATATAACGCTTTGAAACTACTGACGGTTTTGGCCTCCACCACCTTCTCACTTAACTTGTTCCAACCGTCTACCACTCTATTTGCGAAGGTGAATTTTCTTACGTTTCTTCGGCATCTGTGTTTAGCTAGTTTAAATCTATGACCTCTTGTTCTTGAAGTTCCAGGTCTCAGGAAATCTTCCCTGTCGATTTTATCAATTCCTGTTACTATTTTGTACGTAGTGATCATATCGCCTCTTTTTCTTCTATCTTCTAGTTTTTGCATATTTAATGCCTCTAACCTCTCCTCATAGCTCTTGTCCTTCATTTCTGGGAGCCACTTAGTGGCATGTCGTTGCACCTTTTCCAGTTTGTTGATGTGCTTCTTAAGATAAGGGCACCATACAACCGCTGCATATTCCAGCTTTGGTCTAATAAAAGTCGTGAACAATTTCTTTAGTATTTCTCCATCCATGTATTTAAAAGCAATTCTTAGGTTAGAAAGTGTAGCATAGGCTCCTCGCACAATGTTCTTGATGTGGTCCTCAGGTGACAGTTTTCTATCTAAAACCACCCCTAGATCCCTTTCTTTATCAGAATTCTTTAAAGATTTCTCACATAATTTATAGGTTGTGTGGGGTCTATGTTCACCAATTCCACATTCCATAACATGGCATTTATTCACATTAAATTCCATTTGCCAAGTGTTGCTCCAAATACTTATTTTGTCCAGGTCTTCTTGAAGGGCATGACAATCATCTAGGTTTCTTATCTTCCCTATTAACTTAGCATCATCAGCAAACATGTTCATGTAATTCTGTAATCCCTCTGGTAGATCGTTTATGTAGACAATGAACATTACCGGTGCAAGAACTGAACCCTGTGGTACTCCACTCGTGACATTCCTCCAATCCGATACCTTGCCTCTGATTACGGCCCTCATTTTTCTGTCAGTTAGGAAATTTTTCATCCATGTTAGTAGCTTACCCGTCACCCCTCCAATATGTTCCAGTTTCCAGAACAACCTCTTATGGGGAACTCTGTCGAAAGCCTTTTTTAGGTCCAGATAGATGCAGTCAACCCAACCATCTCTTTCCTGTAAAATCTCTGTTGCTCGATCATAAAAACTGAGTAAGTTCGTTACACAGGATCTTCCAGATCGAAAACCATACTGTCGGTCTGATATTATATCATTTCTCTCCAGGTGTTCTACCCATTTAGTTTTAATTATTTTTTCCAATATTTTGACTATTACACTTGTAGCTACGTCTTTGTGCGTTTACTCACCATACAAGCTTAGATGTACAGTTATGGTGAACAAAACATGTAAATACGTATATATAACGTCTGTGTATAGTGAATAAATGCAAAAACAGTATTGTGGGAGGTAAATGAGGGTAAGTGAGGTGGTGTTGAGGGAGGGCGTGGCAGTGAGTGGCTCGCTGGTGTGTGGTGGCCACTCCTCGTTGCTTTTTGCCTCCAAGACCAACTTAGTAGTTCGTTATGGTGAACAAAACATGCAGATACTTATATATAACCTGTGTATATAGTGTAACAACAGCAAAACTATTTGTTTATTGTTTTATGAACATAATATTTGAATCACTTATATGCACACCATAATTTTGAGTACAGCGATGGTTCACACATTTTATAATATAAATATATCACAATTCACTGTATGGAATAATATTACTGCAAAAAACTAAGAAAAAATCAATCAGAGACATTGAAATAATTAGGAAATAATATATTTGTGGCAACTGCCGTCTGACAGCTCGGGCGGAGTAGACCTCGTCTGGCGAAGGCTCTGCCAACGCCCCTTTTCTGGGGGGAGCCCCGTCGGCTCCCCGGAGCTATCCCAGGCTGATATGCTAATTTCAGACTTTGGCATCAGTCATGTGTATGGAGTTCTTAGGCCTACCGGAGACCACGGCCAGAACCGGGCCCCCTCAGAGAGGCACGGGGAGCAATGGCCTATAGAAGCCCCCGTGTGGTTGGAAGCATTCTATGTCTGCCATCGACCGGGACAGGCACCCAGAAAGGTAAGCGCCCCAAAACAAACCCCTATTCTGGTTAAAATTGCTACCAAAATCCGAACTAGTGGATAGAACTCCCAAACAGAAAAACAAGCAAACTAGTGTGACGTCACACGTCACCGCGCCGCTGTCTGCGCAGCTCCCCCCTCCCCGGGAGGGGGAAGGTGGAGCCCCAGACCTCCCACGCCGGCTATCCACCCATCAGTTCTTCGGCTGATGCTATAGGCACCGGTTATGTGCTCCGGCTCCAGTGGTTGTTTCAGCACTGCACCTAGAGTGTGGTGTCTGTTTTCTAGGTGGTGCGCGAGCCGGGAGTGATTCTCCAGTACTCGGGCTGCATGCGCCTAGGGTTCCCTTCCCTAGGTGCCCTGTAAGTACTGCCCTTGGGACTTGGGGCCACCTTCCACAAGTTCCTTGGGGTCTGCCCCTGCTAGGCCGTTTACTGCTTGGTTTTCGGCCGCTCTTTGTGTGCTCGGGTGTTCTGTCTCCCTTGTTCGCCTTAGAGTAAGGGGCAGTTTTGCACTGGTGGGGCGCAGGGTACTGTGCAGCTTGTCTTTTCCCAATCATAGCGGCCGGCTCTGTTCCGCTTGGGTACGCTGTCCTCTTGCGGGGTTTTCTTTTTCTTTTTGTTTATCTACCTGGTGGGGGGGTCTGCCTTCGTTCTTGCCCCTGGTGTCCCTTGTGTTCTGAGTTTTCTGGTGGTACCCCCTGCTAGGTCCCCGTGAGTGTACACGTCCCGGGGGTTCAGCTCTTAGAAAGTTGTTTGGTAGTTTTGGGTGCCGGTTAGCAGTACCCTGCCTGGGATTACCTGAGCGCGAGTCCTCTTATAGTAAACGCTCGGGACCCTGGGAAACCCCTGGGGGCGCGTGGGTCCGATGGATGTGACCCCAGAGCCCCCCCCTCGCTTCCAGCGAGTTTGAGGGTTGCTCACCCCTTGTCTCTGGGTGACTCTCTGTTTTGCCTCCGTCTGCTGCCTGTGGGGTCGGTGACACCTTCGACCCGGAGCCCTGCGAGTTTGTTGCTCGTTATGGCTCGGTTACCCAGTTGTGCTCAGCTGGTGCGGGCAGCAGAGGCGTTGCACTTGAGCCTTGGTGGTGGCAACGCTCTCGTGGTAACTCCCCGGGAGCCCCGGGGCTGCCCCGTTTTGGTTCTTGTTTTTCCCCTGGATTCCCCTTCCTGCCTGCATCCGGTTCCTTACCGTCTGTAGGTTCAGGGCGGGGTTTGGTGGTGTTGAGACTCGGGCAGTCTCGGGGAAATCCCCTTCCGGGGTAGTGACGGGGGCATTCGAGCCTGTTCCTCCAGCCGTGTTGTAAGAGTCTGCCAGTGGGCTCCCTTCCTTAGTGTTTTCACGGCTGTCCCGGTTTTCTGGTACGGCCGGGGCTTTAGGGGGACGGCTCGGCCCCGGGGCCTGTTGTGTGGGTTCCCGGGGCTGCGGAGGGGCTGACTTGGGGGGCCTTGGCCCCATAGGACCCCGTGGGGGTTTTTATCCCCCTCTCGGCGGGGCTTGTGGTTACGCGGAGTGGGGTTTTCCTCTCCACTCGCCGTACGTGCTGTTGGGCGTCGGCCCCTCCCCGGGCTCGGTTCCTTGGCCTTTGAGTCGGTTGGTTCCGTCCTGTGGGTGGATGTTCCCCCCACCCCTTTTTTTGGGGGGACGGTGTTTTCGTCATGTTTCCCCGTTTTGGGGGTTCTACATGACTACTGGTCTCGGGTGCGCATGCGCCTTTGTGTGCCTTCGGGACTGGTTTTGGCTTCCGTGTTCTCGAGGGTTCGGGAAGGTTTTTCCTCCTTCCCGCGTTATTGGAACGTCTGTCGGCTCCTCGTCCTTGTTGGCGAGTTTGGGCTACTTGTAGCCCTGTTGGGCTCCTTGTGGTCCTGTTGTGCTCCTTGTAGCCCTGTTGGGCTACTTTTGGCCCGGTTTGGGCTCTTTCTGGCCTGTTGGGCTACTTGTGGCCCTGTTGGGCTACTTGTGGCCCGGTTGCGTGCCTTTTTGGGCTCTGTCTTCGCTTCTTTGGCCGTTTTTCTTGTTCCTGCTCACTCTTTTGGCTACTTTTCTTGTGCAGTAGTCTTGGTTGCCGCCTTCCCGCAGGGTAGGTTGCGCGTTTTCGGCCGGCATGTCATGCGCGTGCGCCGCGGAGTTTGTTTTGGTCTGGGCGGTGTGTAGTGCCGGTGTTCGTCGTCTTTTTGCTCCAGTGCTTCGCCTTTCGCTCTTCTCCCTTGCCGCGGTATGTGCCCCTTTTCGCTCCGGGGGTGTCCTGGGTTCCAGTTGTGGGGAGGCCGCCGAGGTTTCCCCTGTGTCATGGGTGTGGGCCGCCTTCTTCGCCTCTTCCTTGCTCTCCTGCAGGTCCGGCTCTGGCTTCTTCACCTGGCGGTGCTCCCAGGTTCTTCTGGGCTCGGTTGAGTCGTGTCACTTCGAGCCACCGTTTGCCAGGTGAGTTTCTGCGGTCTGGCGTCTTTTGGCAGGGCGCTGGATGTGGTGTTATATGCCTGTCTTTCTTTAGGTCTCTTTTTGTACGACTGAGACCGTTCGCACACCAGTGTCGGTCCCCTTTTTTCACCCCTTCCTGTCCCACTCTTGTGCATGTCCATCCCATGCTAGGGTCATTCAGGGGTCCCACCTTTGTTAGTGTTATGTGGTGTGGGGGTTTGTGGTGTTGGTTCTGTACTCGCCTGGTAGGGCTTCTGGCTGTGCTTGCAAGGTTTATGCGCTCTGGCTTTTGGGTCCCGCCTATCTGGTAGAACTTGCGGGATAGTACCAGTGGAGTGCAGTGGTGCCATAGGCACACTCGGGGAACACTGTATATCCATCAGAGGTCTGCAGTTGTTACACGACCTCCTTGCGAGCATACGCCTTCTCGCTGGTACCTTATCTTGAGGTTAACTTGAGGTGCTTCCGGGGCTTAGCGTCCCCGCGGCCCGGTCATCGACCAGGCCTCCTGGACTGGTCATGCTGGCTGTTGGACATGGCTGCTTGCTGCCCGACGTATGAGTCACAGCCTGGTTGATCGGGTATCCTTGGAGGTGCTGATCCGGTTCTCTCTTGCACCAACCCGTCACCGCATCTTTATTACGTCAATATTGACTTCTTCGTTCCGTGCATAGGTGCCATACTAAACATAATGGTTTCCCTTAAAAAACTTCGTGGAAAACACCGACCTTACCTGACCTACTTAGTAGGTTACAATAAGCATCTTATGGTTTCGTAATTACAATTGTTACTTAACCTATTATCGGTATGCCACTGAACTCTGTGAGGGGATTGCAAGTTATGCCCCTATGGTACGGTCTGTGGACTTTCGGGGCACACTAGCTTGCCTTCGACTTAGTTATGGCCCATCCTGGTTGTGGGGAGTCTGTGGGCCTGCAGGCCGCCCCATGCGTCTTCCTGGTGGGCCTCCCTTTGGCCGGTCTAGCCTGGCCTCGGGCCGGGCTTGGGGTGTACATGAGCTCCCGGTTCCCCATCCAGCCGGTTTTGAGCGGGGTTTCTCCGCCGTCGGTCGCCTGGTAGGCGGGTTCCTGGGCCTGCTGGGTTCTGTCGTGTCTCAGTGGGCCCTGTCTGGGGTCTATCTGCTCCGTTCTCTGCCTTTGCCGGAGCGAGTTGCTCTTTACCTGTGGCATGTTGCGGTGGTGTATACTCCCCTAGTTGTGCTTGCGGGGGTTGAGCTCTGGCTCTTTGGTCCCGCCTCTCAAACGTCAATCTTATAACAGGTGTACGGTTTCCTGAGCCTATTGGGCTCTTATCGTATCTACACTTGAAACTGTGTTTGGAGTCAGCCTCCACCACATCGCTTCCTAATGCATTCCATTTGTCAACCACTCTGACACTAAAGTTCTTTCTACTGTCTCTGTGGCTCATTGGGCATTCGGTTTCCACCTGCGTCCCCTAGGCGTGTGCCCCTTGTGTTAAACAGCCTGTCTTTATCCACCAGGTTGTATGTTGCTACTACTGCGCGTGTGCATTAGTACCGTGTTTCGCAGTGGCGTGTCCTTACTCCTGGGTTTTTTATGCTTCTGCTCTTTCGTCCTGCCTCACCCCAGTCGTTTTCCTGGCATCTCCTTTGGTCGTTTTGCCTGCACTTGCTGCTATGTTGGGGGACGTGGTCGGTTTCCACCACTTCATTGTTGTTGTGTTCCCTTGTTTTCCTCCTCTGCCACAGGGGTGTTCTGCGTGTGTTCCTTGGCTTCTTGGCTTTTTCGGCCTGTGTCCTGTGGTGTGCTTCTTGTCTCGGTCTGTTGCTGTTGCTCGTACCTCTTGGTTCGGGTAGGGTTCTGGCGGCAACCCTTCCGCCTTCTTTGGTTTCCTTTGCTTGCCCTGCCACTTGGTTTTTTGGGTCTTGCGATGTCTCGCGTCGGACCCGTCATTTGTTCTCCTGGCGGGTTTGCTTGCTTTGGGATTTGTCTGTTCGGCAGACGTTCCATCTCCTTGTACCACCTGAGTTCGGTGGTCGCGCCCGAGATCTTCTTGCGGCTCCCGCCTTTTCCTGGCTCGGAGGGCCTTGTCGGGGCTGCTTCCGTCTGCCTCGTGGTCTCGCCTCCGGCTGGTGGTCGGTGTCCCACCTGCGTGTTTCTCTTGGCGGCAGTATGGGTGTTTTGGCGGTCCTTCCTTTTCCTGTACCTTCTTAGGTGGTTCCTCTTGTTAGCGTCGGCCTGGTTTTTTGGTGGGGGTTGGGGGCCGTCGTCGTGCCACATACTGTCGCCTCTCTCTCTTTTTTGTGCGGCGCTGGCGGAGTCGCTTTGGCTTGCTTTCGGTCTTGCTTCTACACCCGCTTAGTAAGGTCTTGTTCGTTTCCCCTCCGGCCTGTTCGTGCGCCGCTTGCACCATCCTGGTTTCTGGTCAGCGTGCTCTGTCTTCTCCTCGGTTGGTAGTGCCTCTTCGGTTCCGGTTTGTTTTTTCGCGCTCTTTTCCTTTTGGGCATTTGCCTCTGGGGGTCGGGTCGCTGTGTTTTCCTGCTCCTTTGGTTTTAGCGTTTTGGTTGTTTGGGTGGTGTCCGCCTCCCGGTTCCGTCCCTTTGATCTTCCTCTGTGGGTAGTTAGCTCCGGGAGCCGACGGGGCTCCCCCCAGAAAACCAGCGTTGAATGTAATGAAACGCCATTTTCTGGGTGAGTCCCGGAGGCTCCCCGGCAACCCTCCCTCCCTCCGGTCGGCGGTTTTTTCGCGTGTCTTGACATCCAGCCTCAGAACTGATGGGTGGATAGCCGCGTGGGAGGTCTGGGGCTCCACCTTCCCCCTCCCGGGGGGGGGAGCTGCGCAGACAGCGGCGCGGTGACGTGTGACGTCACACTAGTTTGCTTGTTTTTCTCTGTTTGGGAGTTCTATCCACTAGTTCGGATTTTGGTAGCAATTTTAACCAGAATAGGGTTGTTTTGGGGCGCTTACCTTTCTGGGTGCCTGTCCCGGTCGATGGCAGACATAGAATGCTTCCAACCACACGGGGCTTCTATAGGCCATTGCTCCCCGTGCCTCTCTGAGGGGGCCCGGTTCTGGCCGTGGTCTCCGGTAGGCCTAAGAACTCCACACATGACTGATGCCAAAGTCTGAAATTAGCATATCAGCCTGGGATAGCTCCGGGAGCCTCCGGGACTCACCCAGAAAATGGCGTTTCATTACATTCAACGCTGGTTTTTTGCCAACCTTTTCCCTATTGGCGGCTAAATAGCTCCCTACGATTTTTTTGTTATTTTTTCTCCCCTTGCCTCTTCTGAGGGGGCCAGGTTCTGGCTCGTGGGCCCCAGTAGGCAGTAGCCATAGAACTCCATACACATGACTTATGCCAAAGTTTGACATTAGGCATATCAGCCTAGTATGCTCATGGGAGCCGAAGGGGCAACCCCCAGAAAAAAAAAAAAACTTTGGTAAAAAGAAAGAAAAATGTCATATAGGTTTTTTCAGTGTATGTCAGGTAGAATGCTCCATTTCTTTGAAAAAATTAAAAAAATCTAAATTTCTATTGATGTTTTTCGGATGTGTGTGGAACGGATTAATTTTATTGGTGCCGGAACAGATTAAATTGTCATGGCTCAACTGCAATACTCTTTGGTACCTTACTGTTATGGAGGGCTCTTCGTTGGGTGTATGGAAGGACAGTGAGAAGGGAAGGGGAGGGACGGGGGAGGAGGAGAAGGTGTAGTATTCCCTAAGTGTAGTTACAGGATGAGAGCTACGCTCATTGTGTCCCATCTTCCAGCCCTCAGTTTTAAGAAGGGAGGTTCCCTTACATTACAACAGCAGTGATGAAAATAGGTTGTGGGTACTCTCTCTCTTACGTTTTGCAGGAATACCACTAAGACATGGTTGTGGCTCATTGCTTGTCTTACTAGAATCTGTCAATGGCATTTTTTTCTCTATGTTTTAACAACTGTCTGTAGTAAGACATCACAAGTATCACATGAATGATCTCTTGTTTTTCCTTCTATCGTCATCTCTAAACTTATTTTCTTATGTGAATCATAATACCAACTGACTTTTGGAACCTGGCAATGATATACAAAAAAACTTTTATGTTCAGAAAACCAAAAATGCACAAAAACAATTAAATTCATCAACGAATCCAAGTGCGATCACAAGGTGGGAGACACTGGTAAACTGAAGTGCGCTCGTGATGGACCGTATGCTACATGTATAAACAAACAATGACCCCCGAGGCAAGCTACAACAACCGAATTTAGAAATTTACTATGAGAACCGTAAACTATGAGAACAGGATGCCTATGGATCCGAAGTTCAAGTCCTGATAAACCCATAACTACAAAACTACCTTAGTATCTGACATTTTTTTGCCTCTGACGTAAAAATAGGCAACAATTGATAAAAATCGATAGGGAAGATTTCTGAGACTTGACTTCAAAAAACAAGAGGTTCATAGATTTGAACCTCAAACCGCTAGGGTCCAAAATGGAATTCACACCCCAGGGGCAACAAAAAAAAAATCCAAAAAAAATTCTTCGTTCTTTTAGAATTGTTTATTTTGGTTCCCTGATCACGGGAAAAA
>WNGS01053951.1:0-10802 GCA_020271785.1 Procambarus virginalis
TACCAATCTCCCATATTTTGAATAAAATAATTTTTCATATCTTTATTAATATTTAGCCTTTCCTTTGAAAGTGGACTTGTTTTTTCCCCAGTGGTAATTCAACGTTCAAAGCAAAGTGGTCACTAAGTAGTTCCCGAACAACCCGAGCCTCCCCCATAATCCCCTGAGAGTTTAAAGGCAGGCATAGTCAAGCCGTCCTCCCCTGATGTGAGTTGGTTCATCGTTTCCCAAGAGACAGGTATCTGGATGATCTTGTAGAAACTGTAACCACTTGACCCCATTAGCATTAATACTACCCACTGTCCCAAGGCTTGTGTGCCGAGCATTAAGGTCCCCAATGACCAGTGAAGGATTAGTATAAAGGCAGTCAGGTAGATAGTTAGCGTCGAAGCAGTTCCTGGAACATACAAATTAACTACAATAAATTCCCCTTCCCTTAATGATAATTTAACACAGACACTCTCTATACCTTGCGTTTTTGACGGCGGTTCTACTAACTCTGCTGGTATGGAGTTCTTAACATAAATCGACGTGCCTCTGATGTTATTTGCGGCGAAGAGGTGAAACCCTTTATAGCCATTTAATTTCAATAAGCCTTCATTCCTATCCCCTGTCTCCTGAAGAGCTACAACATCAATATCATTTCCCATCACATAACAATGAACATCTGTAACCCTGTTTCTTAAACCATTAACATTCCATGACAACACTTTCAGTCTAGGGTGATCCATTATTAAACAATTCACTGTCTAAGTCATCCCCAATAAGTTCACTAAATGATAGCCATACCTTGTATAATATCTCCCATCTCCTCCCAAGCTCACCAGTAAAAGCAACATTGCGGTTCTCAAGAGATTTTTTCAGTCCTGTGACGTCCATTATTGGCCCAAATGATTCCTTCATTTTGTGTGTAATTATAGGGTTCTTCCTTTCACAACTACTATCATCATTCACACACACTTCACCTTCCTTCATTTCATCACTCAATATTTCATTATTGCCCTCAACCACTATGTCCTGACTTTCCTTCACTGTTTTGTGATTTTCCTTGACCTCCTGAACGTTTAATTTCGCCTCGATGGACTCGATTCTCTGCCCAAGATTTCGGAGGAACTCGCCAACTTTTCTTAGTTCAGCCCACACCTCCTTGACCATATCATTATGGCCCTCTTTCTGAGCCCCAGTAGCCACTTCACTCACCGTTACACCGTCACCGCCGGAGTCCTGAGTGTTGGCGTGGCTGCTTGTTGCTTGAGCCTGTCGAAGTAAAGGTGACTCCTTTACCCATGCATTCGTCCGGTTCACTGGCGCTGTTTGGGGCAGACTGTTTTGCTGTGCTCCCGGTGTCTGGGTAAGAGCTCTTGCTTGCTCTGAAACATTCACCGGCCGGGGAACATCCATACTCGGCCTCTTGCTACACACAGCCGAGCTCGCGTTGTGAACACCTCCACAGTTGCAGCATCTGGGAACTATTTTCTCACCCAGATTAAGTCTGCTTCTACACAGATTAGAGAGGTGAGACTTTCCGCAGAATCGACATCGTGGATCATGTTGACATCTCCAGGATTTGTGCCCCCATCTGCAGCATTTCAGGCATATTACGGGCTCTTCTACATACTTTGCTACATGCCTGTAGCCAGCCCCAGTGATGAACACTCTCTCGGGAACTTCACCTCTCACTAGAGCCACCACCTGATTCCTAGCTTCACCTTTAATAAGGTGACGCTTGGCCGACACAAATCGTTGGTCGTCGAGGATGAATGCGGGGTCTAAAATCTGAGGGTATTTATATATAATTACCTTCGTCAGCTTCTCGTTCCCCTCCGGTATTTCCATCACAATTCCATCATATCCTTGCTGGGTAAGATACTCCACTGCCTCCATAGAACCTACCGTTAAGTAAGGTCTGTTTACACCTTCCTTCAGCAGGGGCTCGAACTTGCAGTGTTCTCTTCCAAGTCTGACTGTCCACAGCAGCTTCTGATGATAGGCCAGCTTGCATGAGGCAGGGAAGAGAAGCCTCCATCTCCGCTGACCCTCACCTTCCTGACCTCGTTCCCTCCGTTCGTCGACATCAGTCTCGGCGACGTTCTTCATTCTCTTGTCGTTTCCGTTAAGCGTACCATTACAGTCTACACTACGACTTGCATCCTTTCTTCTCCGTTTCTTCTGATTCCTTGTTAGCACGTCTTGATACTCGCCCTCCTCTTCTGACTGGCTGCTTTCGGAGTCCATGTTATTGCTATGGGAAGTAGCCAGTTCCTCTGGTGACTGAGTCTCCATCTCAGTACCCAGCATGGGGGGAGGGGGGGGAAGGCGATTGTACTAGTCAGTCTCCTTATGTGTAGACTGAGCTAAACACCATACCAACTTCACCCCTAGGCGAGGAGCAGGTATCTTGACCCGACCGCGTCCCAGGTAAGACTGTATGATTGCATAGTTGAGGCAGTTGATAGTGGCAAGGATTGTGATGTTGTGTACCTTGACTTTAGCAAAGCTTTCGATACAGTGCCACATGAAAGACTGATTACAAAGATAGAGGCTCATGGTATTGGGGGTGCTATATTAAGCTGGATTAGGGCATGGCTATATCAAAGGAAACAGAGAGTTAGTATAAATGGAGTCAAGTCAGAGTGGGAAAATGTTGTAAATGGAGTGCCTCAAGGCACTCCATGAAAATGGAGTGCCTCAAGGCTCTGTCCTGGGACCTCTGTTGTTTATAATATATATAAATGATTTAGATTCAGGTTTGAGTAGCAACATTTGCAAATTTGCCGATGATACGAAAATCAGTAGGGAAATTAATTCGGAGGAGGACTCACTATCACTTCAAGTTGATCTAGATAGGGTTTTGAAATGGTCAAAGGACTGGCAGATGCAGTTTAATGCTGATAAATGTAAAGTTCTGAGGCTAGGTAATGATGATAGAGTTACATGATACGAGCTAGATGGTGTTGAGATTGCGAAGTCGGATTGCGAAAGGGATCTGGGAGTTATGATTAGTAAGAATTTAAAACAAAAGGATCAATGCATAAATGTTCGTAATAAGGCAAATCGGACACTCGGATTTATTAATCGAGCGTAAGTAACAAGACACCTGGTGTGGTTCTAAAGCTATATCTTGCTCTGGTTAGGCCCCATTTAGATTATGCAGTTCAGTTTTGGTCGCCATATTATAGAATGGATATAAATTCACTTGAACGTGTCCAGCGTAGGATGACTAAGTTAATTCCCCAAATTAGAAATCTTTCATATGAAGAAAGATTAACAAAGCTTAATTTGCATTCACTGGAAAGGCGAAGAGTTAGGGTGACATGATAGAGGTTTACAAGTGGATGAATGGACATAACAAAGGGGATATTAATAAGGTATTGAAAGTATCAACACAGGACAGAACGCGAAACAATGGGTATAAATTGGATAAGTTTAGATTTAGGAAAGACTTAGGTAAATACTGGTTCAGTAACAGGGTTGTTGATTTGTGGAACCAATTGCCACGAAACATTGTGGAGGTGGGGTCCCTCGATTGTTTCAAGCATGGGTTGGACATGTATATGAGTGGGATTGGGTGGTTAAAAATAGGAGCTGCCTCGTATGGGCCAATAGGCCTTCTGCAGTTGCCTTTGTTCTTATGTTCTTATGTTCTTATGTTCTATATCATTGATATATAATATAAACAACAGAGGTCCCAGGACAGAGCCCAGAGGCACTCCACTTACAACATTTCCCCATTCTGACTTAACCCATTTATACTAACTCTCTGTTTCCTTTGGAATAGCCATGCCCTAATCCAACTTAATATAGCACCTCCAACCATGGGCCTCTATGTTTTTAATCAGTCTTTCATGTGGCACCGTATCAAAAGCTTTGCTAAAGTCATGGTACACGACATCACAATCCTTACCACTATCAACTGCCTCAACTATGATGGAAAAAAAAAGATAGCAAATTTGTGAAACATGAACGGCCATTTGTAAAACTATGTTGCGACTCATTTGTTAATTTGTGTTTTTCAAGATGAAGACGAATTTTATTTGCAATTATCGATTCAAGTAACTTTCCCACAATAGACGTTAGGCTAATTGGTCGATAGTTTGACGCAAGTGATCTATCTCCTTTTTTAAAAAATTGGTATCACGTTAGCAACTTTCCATAACTCTGGCACTCTGCCTAACTCTATTGATTTATTAAAAATGGCAGACAGTGGCTCGGAAAGCTCCTCTTTGCATTTTTTAATCACCCTGGCAAACACTTCATCCGGCCCTGGAGATTTGTTTGGTTTGGTTTATAACATATATATATATATATATGATTTAGATTCAGGTTTGAGTAGCAACATCTGCAAATTTGCAGATGATACAAAAATCGGTAGGGAAATTAACACGGAAGAAGACTCACTATCACTTAAAGTTGATCTAAATAGGGTTTGTAAACGGTCAAAAGATTGGCAGATGCAGTTTAATGCTGATAAATGTAAAGCTCTGAGGCTAGGTGCAGGCACAGTGAGAGGTTGTGTTAGCTGGAGCTCCGATTGTATATACTTCAATATGGAAGTTGTGGTGAGGGAACTGATGAGTCTGGTTGGGGCTCTAATGACAGAGTTGGACTCTCTACGGGAGGAGGTACGACAGATGAAATAGCAACAAGAACGAGCGAAGGAGGAGACCAGTAGTAAAAAGACCTCCTCTTGGAAAGTTGTAAAGGACAGGGGCCTTAAGAAGACTTTGATAACGTCTAATTCATTTGCCGTATTGGAAGACGAGTGCTGTGGTGAAACTGTGAATCACGCAAAAGGGAAAGCAATGAAGAGCAACGAAGCGCAGGCCCCTCAGAGAGTAAAGGAAGTACCTAAGAAAACTTTAGTTGTGGGCGATTCCCAGATAAGCTATTTGGATAGAACGTTTTGAGCTAGAGATAGGGGGAACAGGTTAAGGGTTTGCTATCCCGGAGCTGGTATTGATGATATTATAAACAACATGAATGATATTATGGCTATTATGGCTATAAAGGAAACAATCCCGTTATTTGCATTAGCGCGGGAGGAAATGATGTTGGTAGAGTTAGGAGTGAGGAACTGATTCAGAAGTATAAAAACAGGAATTGAATTTGTTAGAAGCAAGGGAGGAATCCCGAAATAATAGTATAATAGAAGTTATTTATAGACCACCAAATTTAGACAGAATGGAAGCAAAGCATCTATGGGATGAAATATCTAGAACATCTAGATCTAACAGGATGTAGGTGGTGCTCTTTGCGAAGAATGGCAGCGTTAGTGAGGAGTTTTTCCTAGCTCCTCTTGACATGAAAAGAAGAGCACGACTAATGACCTTTCTGACTAATGTGGGTTCGAGGCCAGTAACGTCCTTCAGGACTTTTAAGTATTGCTTCTCCCGATAGCATGACCGTCAAGTGGAGTCGCTCTGACCTTAAGACGTTTGGGTCGCATGTGACCACACTGCTCCTTGTGATGTGTTGGCAGGAGATGACCTGCCAAAGTCGTGGAAGGTTGCTAATGTGATGGTACCAATTTTCAAGAAAGGAGATAGGTCATTGCATCTAACTATCGACTTATCTAACTATAGCCTAATGTCTATTGTGGGGAAGTTACTTGAATCGGTAATTGCAAATACCATTCGTTTCACCTTGAAAAATATAAATAATAAACGAATCACAACATGGTTTTACAAATGGCCGTTCATGTTTAACAAATTTGCTATCTTTTTATTCCAGCATAGTTGAGGCATTTGATAGTGGTAAGGTTTCAATGTTGTGTACCTTGACTTTAGCAAAGTTTTTGATACAGTTCCACATAAAAGACTGATTAAAAATGGCATTGGGGGTGCTATATTTAAATTGGATTAGGGCATGGGTATACCAAAGGAAACAGATAGTATAAATGGGGTTAAGTCAGAGTGGGAACAAATGTTGTAAATGGAGTGCCTCAAGGCTCTGTCTTGGGACCTCTGTGTTTATAATTATATATATATATATATATCTATATATATTATATATATATATATATATTATATATTATAATATATAATATAATATCTATTATTAAAATATGACCGAAAAAGTAAGATTAATAATTCTTAACACGGATTTTCTCAATTTTCCTTATGTTTGTTTTACTGATGACGGTAAATGAAAAATCAATTCTCAAAAATTCATTTATTTCTTAGTTCTGACGCGACACTTGAGCGCGTTTCGTAAAACTTATTACATTTTCAAAGACTTTAGTTACACACACTGAACAGAGTTTAAACAGCTTTTTCTTTTTATACCTGCATTTGGGTGAGGTGACATGTTACAATGGTTTGGGGTGAGGTGAGAAAAAAAACACAGAACACGAAACAAGGGGTATAAGCTAAAGGGAAGAATAGATCTGTAACTGCAGAAGGCTATTGGCCCGTATTCTTGATGTTTCTATATTGGAGCGGAGTCTTGAAGTGGGTAGAATATAGTTGTGCGTTAATTGGCTGTTGATTGCTGGTGTTGACTTCTTGATGTGTAGTGCCTCGCAGATGTCAAGCCGCCTGTTGTCGCTGTATCTATCAATGATTTCTGTGTTGTTTGTTAAGATGTCTCTGGTGATGGTTTGGTTGTGGGAAGAGATTATATGTTCCTTGATAGAGCCCTGTTGCTTATGCATCGTTAATCGCCTGGAAAGAGATGTTGTTGTCTTGCCTATATTGAGTTCTTTGGGGCTTACAGTCCCAAGTGGGCATTTGAAGGCATAGACGACATTGGTCTCTTTCAAAGCGTTCTGCTTTGTGTCTGGAGAGTTTCTCGAGTAGGTTGGCAGTTTTCTTGGTTTTATAGTAAATCGTCAATTGTATCTTCTGATTTTTGTCTGTAGGGATAACGTTCTATTAACAATATCTTTCAGGACCCTTTCCTCCGTTTTATGAGCTGTGGAGAAGAAGTTCCTGTAAAATAGTCTTATAGGGGGTATAGGTGTTGTGTTAGTTGTATCTTCAGAGGTTGCATGGCGTTTCACTTTCCTTCTTATGATGTCTTCAATGAACCATTGGAGAAGCCGTTGTTGACTAGGACCTGCCTTACTCTACAGAGTTCTTCGTCGACTTGCTTCCATTCTGAGCTGTGGCTGAGAGCACGGTCGACATAAGCGTTAACAACACTCCTCTTGTACCTATGGGCAGTCACTGTTGGCATTTAGGCACATTCCTATTTTGTTTCCTTAGTGTAGACTGCAGTGTGGAAACCTCCGCTCCTTTCCATGACTGTTACTCTAGAAAGGGCAGCTTCCCATCCTTCTCCATCTCGTAAGTGACAAGTAACACAGAATTCTGCTCAAACGCTTCTTTCAGCTCCTGCAGATGTCTGAATCAGGTACCTGTGTAAAAATGTCGTCAACATACCTGCAGTATATGGCCGGTTTCAAGTTCAAGTCGACTAAGACATTTTCCTCAATAGTACCCATGTAGAAGTTTGCAAACAGGACGCCTAGGGGAGAACCCATAGCGACCCCATCTACTTGCTTATACATGTGCCCATCCGGGCTCAAGAAGGGTGCCTCCTAGTACAAGCTTGGAGTAGTTTCCTCAGGATATTTTCTGGCATGTAAAGGGGAGTACAGGCCGGGGTATCGATACACTCGGTCCACTATCATCCCGATTGTTTCATCCACAGGTACGTTGGTGAACAGTGATTCTACGTCCAACGATGCTCTTATCCCTGTAGCCGTGTTCCCCGCAGTAAGTCAACAAATTCCTTCGGGGATTTCAGGCTGAAGTTGCACGGGACATAAGGAGTCAGTAAGCCGTTGAGTCGTTTCGCCAGTCTGTACGTGGGTGTGGGTATCTGGCTGATAATTGGCCGAAGGTATCCAGGCTTATGCGTCTTGACGTTTCCATACGCAATCCAGTTTATATTCTCCAATAATCTTTGGCAGGTGGAGTCCGGATTTTTGGATTCACAGTTCAATCAACTTGTGACCTTGTTTCAATTCGGATTGAAAATTGAAACAATTGAAACAAAGAATTGAAAACAAAGGTCAACAAGTTGATTGAAACTGTGAATGCCAAGAAATCCGGACTCCACCTGCCAAAGATTATTGGAGAATATAAACCTGGATATGCGTATGGAAACGTCAAGACGCATAAGCCTGGAACCCACTTCGGCAATTATCAGCCAGATACCCACACCCAGTACAGACTGGCGAAACGACTCAACGGCTTACTGACTCCTTATGTCCCGTGCAACTTCAGCCTGAAATCCCCGAAGGAATTTGTTGACTTACTGCGGGGAACACGGGCTACAGGGATAAGAGCATCGTTGGACGTAGAATCACTGTTCACCAAACGTACTGTGGATGAAACAATCGGGATGATAGTGGACCGAGTGTATCGAGACCCGGCCTGTACTCCCTTGACATGCCAGAAAATACTGAGGAGGAAATACTCCAAGCTTGTACTAAGGAGGCACCCTTCTTGAGCCCGGATGGGCACATGTATAAGCAAGTAGATGGGGTCGCTATGGTTCTCCCCTAGGCGTCCTGTTTGCAAACTTCTACATGGGTACTATTGAGGAAAAAGTCTTAGTCGACTTGAACTGAAACCGGCCATATACTGCAGGTACGTTGACGACATTTTACACAGGTACCTGATGTCAGACATCTGCAGGAGCTGAAAGAAGCGTTTGAGCAGAATTCTGTGTTACGTTTCACTTACGAGATGGAGAAGGATGGGAAGCTGCCTTTCTAGATGTAACAGTCATGGAAAGGAGCGGAGGTTTCCACACTGCAGTCTACACTAAGGAAACAAAAATAGGAAGTGCCTAAATGCCAACAGTGACTGCCCAGATAGGTACAAGAGGAGTGTTGTTAACGCTTATGTCGACCGTGCTCTCAGCCACAGCTCAGAATGGAAGCAAGTCGACGAAGAACTCTGTAGAGTAAGGCAGGTCCTAGTCAACAAAGGCTTCTCCAATGGTTTCATTGAAGACATCATAAGAAGGAAGTGAAACGCCATGCAACCTCTGAAGATACAACTAACACAACACCTATACCCCCTATAGACTATTTTACAGGAACTTCTTCTCCACAGCTCATAAAACGGAGGAAAGGGTCCTGAAAGATATTGTTAATAGAAACGTTATCCCTACAGACAAAAATCAGAAGATACAATTGACGATTTACTATAAAACCAAGAAAACTGCCAACCTACTCATGAGAAACTCTCCAGACACAAAGCAGAACGCTTTGAAAGAGACCAATGTCGTCTATGCCTTCAAATGCCCACTTGGGGACTGTAGCCCCAAAGAACTCAATATATAGGCAAGACAACAAATCTCTTTCCAGGCGATTAACGATGCATAAGCAACAGGGCTCTATCAAGGAACATATAATCTCTTCCCACACCAAACCATCACCAGAGACATCTTAACAAACAACACAGAAATCATGATAGATACAGCGACAACAGGCGGCTTGACATCTGCGAGGCACTACACATCAAGAAGTCAACACCAGCAATCAACAGCCAATTAACGCACAACTATATTCTACCCACTTCAAGACTCCGCTCCAATATAGAAACATCAAGAAATATGGGCCAATAGGCCTTCTGCAGTTACAGATCTATTCTTCCCTTTAGCTATACCCATTGTTTCGTGTTCTGTGTTTGTTCTCACCTCCCCAAACCATTGTAACATGTCACCTCACCCAAATGCAGGTATAAAAAAGAAAAGCTGTTTAAACTCTGTTCAGTGTGTGGTAACTAAAGTCTTTGAAAATGTAATAAGTTTTACGAAACGCGCTCAAGTGTCGCGTCAGACTAAGAAATAAAGAATGAATTTTGGAGAATTGATTTTTCATTTACCGTCATCAGTAAAAACAAACATAAGGAAAATTGAGAAAATCGTGTTAGAATTATTAATCTTACTTTTTCGGTCATATAATAACATATGTCTAAGGAAAGACTGCTACCAAAATATACTAATATATATATATATATATATATATATTATATATATATATATATAGATATATATATATATATATATATAGATATATGGTCGTACCATACGGAACGCACTTCTCAGCCTATTATGCAAGGCCGATTTGCCTAATAAGCCAAGTTATCCTGAAATTATATGCGTGTTTTCGACTACCTAACCTACACACCCTACCTAACCTAACTTTTGTTGGGCTACAACTACAGTACTACCTAACCCTATAAAGATAGGTTAGGTTTAGGTGAAGGTTTAGGGTTGAGTTAGTTCGTCATAGATTTACAAAAAAGTTACTTTTAACTCGAATAAAAAAATAGCTGACCTCATACAATAATGAACTAATTGGTAGCTTTAAATCATTTCATAAGAAAAAAATTAGAGAAATATATTAATTCTGGAAAACTTGGCTTATTAGGCAATCGGGCCTTGCACAGTAGGCCGTAATATTGAGTCTGGCTACTACGGTACCACCTAGTCTATATATATTATATATATATAGATATATATTATATAGTATATATATATTATATAGTCTAATTATTATTATAATATTATATATCTATATTTATATATATATTACTAATATAATATAATCATAGTATATATATAATATAATATATATAATATATATAGTATATATATATATATATGATTTAGATTTGAGTAGCAAATTTGCATATGAGACAGAAATCGGTAGAGAAATGAACACAGGAATGAAGACTCACTATCACTTCAAGTCATTCTAAATAGGGTTTTGAAATGGTCAAAAGTTTGGAAGATGCAGTTTAATGCTGTAAATGTAAAGTTTTGAGGCTAGGTAATTATGA
>WNGS01053956.1:0-13559 GCA_020271785.1 Procambarus virginalis
TAGATGCAACTGTTGTTGTTGTTGTGTTGCCAGGTTCTGGCAATTAATTTGACGAAGGCTGTAAACGTGGCCCGAGTGTGATTCATAACTCGCTAGATCAACCATAATGTCGTCTATTTCTGTTCTGATAAATAGGTGTTGGCAAGTTCAGTCACATATGTTGCTATTTGCATTTGATTTGCTCAAATTTACCTGCAGCTGCTTGATAATAGCTTTCCAGGTCAGCATAATCAACTGGTGATTGTTGTGACAAATCTTCACATTTCTTGATCTGTCTTGTTAAGTGGCCTTTAAGACCTACAAGGGTTCTTCATTCTCCCTGCATTATCCATATTGGCTAGTTGGTGAAGCCTTGTGGGGCTTGTACTTGGGTTGCTCATAATGCTGAACAAGCACTGATGGTAGCCTAGGATAAAATTCTGCAATCACTAGGCTATAATCCTACCTCTACTAGAGGTTAGCACTTAAAATTAATACACATATATATATATAATCATACACACTAATGATTTGAGTGATAACCAGTGTCACTGGAAGTACCCTTAGGTAAGCTCCTCAAAATCACCCTAGGATGGTATAGACACTAATTAATCACTCAAAGGTGTAATGTTCATATGTAAATTATTATATACACAACTCAACTCGAGTTGATAAAAATTACACCCAAATAGGGGTCTGCACCATTCATTAATGGTGCTAGGTTGTTCAATATAGTACAACTAGACTATGGTAATAATGGGACTAGGATGAACAATAAATAGTTCAACTAGTCAATGGTAATAGGGGACTAGGTTATCTATAAACACTAGTCAATGTAAACATTGTATTGAAAACACTAGTGCAATACATATTAAATAATTCTCTATTTTGGAGAAATATATACACAATTATTGATAATAGCCTCTTAATTAGCCTCTATGAAACTTCTAATATTATCAAGAAGTATTAAATATTATTAGTGACCTTGCGAAATTAACTCCACAAAATTCGTAGATAATCTCACGCGAAATTTAACACCACGCAATTCCGTGAACAATCTTGCGAGGACACAGCCACTAATTTGGCTGGCTTCAATATTAGCGCTGTCATCCCACGGAAATAATACGCCACCAAATAGGTGGTTGACCATGAAACCGCTGAGTAAGGCTGAACTGGGGTTGAGGGCTCCTGAGCTCGCTCGAGGCAACGCCGCCATCTTTGATTGGCACTGTATTGTTATTGTATAAATCACACTGCACTAGTACCAGTGTATTTAATGAATCCACTAGTTAACTGGTTCATCCGGTACTAAGATGACCAAATAATCTGTCATCCGGCTCGAAGATGACCAAAATAATGTGGGAACGACCTGTGAAATTTATATATATTTAATTTATATATGGATTTATGTAGAATTTATATTTACGTTAATTATATAACTTCGATAGCAATTGGAATGATGTTATGGACTGTATTTCTGCATAATCTCACAAATCGATCCATAAACATATGGTTTTATATTGAATTTATATATATATTGTGACGGTAAAGTAGTGGAGTATGGTGGTCGGCAGTCTTCCACTGGCAGATGTTAAGGCCAGGCCACATAAAACAAAAAAAAATAAAAAAAAGGAAAAAAAAAGAATGACTGCGTGTTGGATAATCTGTGGTAAGGTAAGGGAAGAGACATAAAACACAATAATAAACAATGCTCTTTAATAACACTAAGAAACAAATTGAAATAAAGGCAAAATCTTGGCTTAGTGGTGCAGAACAACAAGTGGAAAAATAACTGAACATAAAACTGAATTACGTTAAAGGGAGGAGAAGTGACATGAAATAACAAGTAAAATAATATTAGTGCTGGGAATATATGCGCTAGCTATAACCTCTATTTGATCACACGAGGTGAGTCAACCTAGGTGTTCACAGCAAGAGCACAAGATATATTCTGGCTGGTAGGGCTGCTAGGGACTCCAACATTGACTGGCGAGGAATGTGATTGGCGTGGAGCGGGAGTGGTGTGTTGTTGAACGGCCAATCAAAATGCAGGACGGCCACAAGTCGATAGTTTGGCTGGGAGCAGCAGTTGGCAGGTCGACCAGGTGTGCAGAAGTGGGGGGAAGGAGGGAGTTGCAGGTGCGTGTGGCTGTCTTGATATATACGTTAAGCCACTATAAAACGTATCTTGCATATTGTTGAGAACGGGATGAAGGAAGGAAATAGCAGGCTCAATCTCTGGGAAGAGATTATCGTCACAACTCTCCCCCGAAGCCTGCGGTTCTGGTAGAGTCACGTTCACGGGAGGTAGAGTGGGAGGTGGAGCAGGCTCTACCTCAGTGATGCTGGAGAGGACGTCTGATATGATGTAGTCAGACTTCTGGGTGTAGCAATCTCCAGGCTGAAATGATGTAGCTGGCCAGCCCATTATAGAAGTAGTCGATGGTTGAGTTGGGCTGTCTGTAGGAAATGAAGATGGTTGTGGTCCATGTAGATGGTGGTGGACTGAGTACTTTGCTGGTATGGAGCAAAGTGTTGCCTGTTCAGGACGACGAGTAGCTCCTTGTTGCTCGTGGTGTCGTTTATGGTAGTTGGTATGTAGAGTCTCTTCGCCTTGTTGTACCAGGTCACCCACGTTGCCGGTACCACTGGCGTCGCTATGGAGGATGGGAGACTTGATATCTGGCGAGGCGAGAGAAGTATTAGAATATGATAAAGGAGCACAATTACTGTCCTGAAGGTGATTATAAGTGTCAGTAAGGATTTCCGAATTAGAAAGCGCTGTCTCAGTGTCAGTGTTTTCGGAAGGAGAAGCAGGGAAGGTCTCACTGTGGCTGTATGGACCTGTAAATGAGGTGAAATTGGTTAACACAGTGGGAGGAACCCCATGGTAGGCTTGAGTAGATTGATGTGGCACAGCTGGGTCTTCCGCCGCCTATCGGGGGTCTCGAGAACGTAGTTGAAGTTGTTCCGGCACTCCTTAACACGGTAGGGTCCTGAGAACCTGTTCTGTAAAGGAGAACCTGGGATAGGGAAATAGGCAAGAACTAAGTCTCCGGTTTAAACTTCCTTACTTGGCAGTGCTGGTCGTAACGAGTCTTCATCCTCTCCTGGGCTTTCTGTAGGTTGTTGCTGGCAAAGGAATGGACCCTCTCTAGAATGTGTCGGAGGTTTTGAAGATACTGGGGCACATTCTGATGCTCACTGAAGGTGGCATCACGTAGAGAATCCTTGAAAGCCTTGAGAGGTGTACGGCACTTACGTCCGTAGAGCATCTCATAAGGAGATACTCCTAGTGACTCGTTGGGAAGACTTCTGAAAATACACATGATGAGATCAATTTGCCTATCCCAATCCTTTGAGGTCTCATTACAAAACTTTTTTAAGAGTGCCTTGATGGTTGATGACTACGCTCGAGAGAACCCTGTGAAGCAGGATGATAGGGGCTGGACAGTACCTGTTTGATGTTGAACTCCTCCAGAGTCCGTTTGAAGAGATCACTGGTGAAGTTGGTGCCACAGTCGCTCTGAATCTCCCTCGGAAATCCATACTGGGTGAAGATTTTCAGTAGATTCTTCACCACTGTAGCAGCCGTAATATTTTTCACTGGAACTGCTATCGGAAATCTGGTGGTAGGACACAGGATGGTTAAGATATAGGCGTTGCCTGCACTGGTCCGAGGCAAAGGACCAACACAGTCAATAATAAGTTGTGGAACGGTTCCTCAGGCACCTGGATGGGTATCAGTGGTGCTCTGGGAATGGAAACGTTCGGTTTCCCGGCTAACTGACACACGTGGCATTGTTGACATATTCTTACATCGTTAACCATACCTGGCCAGTAGTAGTCTTGTCGAATTCCATGGTAAGTCTTGTTGAACCCGTAGTGTGACAATGCTCCGTGGGCCAGGTGTAGAATCGTGGGCCGCAGGCTGGTAGGAATCACTAGTTGTTCAACGTCTGCCCAATCGTCCTCGTCCTTCAGTTTACTGGGTCTATACCTGCGATAGAGTAATTCGTTCTCCATAAAGAACCCAGGAACACTGTCGGATTGGGTTTCAGCCTGAAAGAATAATGGTGTCAAGGTAAGATCATCTCTCTGTAACTTACGGAACTCCAAAGCGGTCAGATTAGGGGGTAGTTTCGAAGGGTCCTGAGGGACAGCGGTAGCAGTAGAGTCAGCTGGCTGTGGTCGTGCAGCTTGAGCACGGGTGGTCACCATAACAGGAGGAGAACCTTCATCACTCTCTTGAACCTTTGCTGGAACATGCTCAAAAATCGGGTTATCCAACACAGAGTTGCTTACCTCGGATATGTCCTTGACGATCAGGTTGTTTGGTTGTTGGTCTTCTGCCAAGTCGTTGCCCAGGAGAAGTTGCACTCCAGGCATGGGAAAAGGCTTTCCCTGACGGCGACTTGGACTTCACCGGTCACGAAGGGACAATCTAGGTAAACTCTGGCAAGGGGATAAGGAGTTGTAGCAGTAAGGTCAGTGATGAATACAGTCTCTCCTGTGTAGGCGACGTTGGGCACAGCTGATTTCAAGACGATCGATTGTAGAGCCGCTGTGTCCCGCAGGATCTTAAGTCCAAAACGTCCCTCTGAATCTGAACCGTGGGTAGAGATAGTTCCTGGATATAGATGCTTGCTAAAGAGAGAGAGATCATTAGCATGAACACCAACATTCATTACAGGCTTACCGGACTTAGGGTGAGTAGGTTTAGACTTAGGAGGTTCGATGTTACCTTTAGATTGGGACTTACCACATTTCTCAATGGTATGTCCATATAGTCGACAATACCTGCAGTACAGTTGAGAGGTACCTTGATCTGGGCTCGCTTTCTCGTAACTGTACCAAGACTTCTTACTGGTAGGTTCTGGTGTCAGCCGGTGGATGAGGCTGTAAGTGTCAGCTGACTTCGCGCACTTCACCAAATCCGTCTCTTCTTTGTCTGCTAAGTATAGGCGGACAGGAGGAGGTACACGTCTCAAAAATTCTTCAACCAGTATGAGGTTGACAAGCTCTGAAAAGTAGAGACATGTGCTGCCTCCAGCCATTTCATGAAATATCTCCGTTTGGTGTTAGCAAATTCTAAGAAGGTGGTGGTACTTGCCTTGACGTAGTCACGGAACTTTCGTCGATAGCTTTCGGTGGAGAGAAGGTAGGCGTCCAACACAGCTTGCTTCAGGGTGGTGTAGTCGTTTTCTGATGCCAAAGTGCTGAGTGTGACTGCTGCTCTACCTGTTAAATGTACTCGGAGAAGGGTAGCCCATTGGTCGTCAGGCCAATTAAGTTGATCAGCAAGGGTCTCAAAAGTGGTGAAAAACACATCAACCTCCGTTTCTATGAACGGGGGCATTAACTTACTTGCATGGGAGACATTGAAACTGGGAGGAAGACTAGCTGCCGCTTGCTGGAGTTGAGCTTGGTGTGCAGCGTCCCTCGTGAGTTCTCGGTCACGACATTCTAGAGCTGCTTCTGCCTGCCGTTTGTCGTGTTCACGTTGCATCTCGAGTCGCTGTTTGTATAAGGCCAACTCACGTTCACTTTCTTCTTTCTTCAGTGCGCCTCTTCTCTTTTAAGGCGGATTCTCTTCTTGTTCTTCTTTCTGATGTCAGCTTCTGCTCTCTGATTGCAGCTTCACGCTCTTGTTCTTCCTTTTGATTGCAGCTTCACGCTCTTGTTCTTCCTTTCTGATGTCAGCTTCACGCTCTCTGATTGCAGCTGCTTCCTGTTGTTGCTCCCGCTCGATCTTAGCAAGTTCTAGCTTGAGCTTTATTGCTGTCAAGTCATGTTTATCTGAAATAGTGTATTGTTCATGAGTATCAGAATCTATCTTCCCTTCATCCAAAAGATAATCTAAAATTATATTATTTATGGTATATTTGTTGGCGCCAGGTGGAACTTCCAATTGATACTCGTGTGCAAGAGTTATCAATTCGACCCTTTTAGCGTGACGCAATTTCTCTATTTCACCTTCTGGATTTGCCTTGAAAGCTTGTAGGCGAAACATTGTGAAAATATAGCAAAATAAAGGAGACACGAATATACAGTGAGAATATGGTGAATGTCAGAAACAGGAAACGTGGCAACTGATACCTATCCTGTGGGGAATTATTAATAATTAAAGTTAATTCAAGATGGTAAATGAATAAGGTCGCAGGAAATCTTGTACCTGGTACTCACTGTGGGAGGATAAAGGCAAGAAAATCCTACTAATTAGTGGAAACTGAGTTTAAAAGACAAGTGAAACACTAAATGGCTTCAAAATAAATGAGGTAGTCCAAAAAATGTAGTCATACCTTGCCAAGTCACTATAGAACATAAGCAAGGTACCCACTGAAATTGAATATGGTATTTACAGAATTAGCGAACTTTGTGCTCAAAAGAAAGAACGCTAATTCCCTACCTTGGGTAAATACCATCAATCTGACCGACGAGTAGGGGTGCGAGTGTCAACTGGTGACGAGAACTATCGGCGAGGTCCCAACTCGCCAATAATAGTTCGTGCTAGAGGATCTATAGCCCTCTTTTCCTCCTAGAGTCGGATTGCAGAATTTAGGTGCTATTGACCCGGAGACAGACCACAGTACCAGGGTACCTATGTGATAATCTGTCAAAAATGTGAGAAATATCTGGGGACAAAAGATGTTAAACACGGTAATAACACGGAAGGGGGAGACGACCAATTAAGAGTATGACTGCGGCCTACAGTCACCACGTAATCCAAAGTTGTCTCACACTCACCATATGCTACTCCCGTAATGCACAATATACACAGCACCATATAATAATAAATGATTAATGTAAATATGAAAGCAAGGGAAATGAAAGCCAAGTACGCTTACCACAATTACCAATACCTGAGTGAAGCTCCGTGGACAGGCCCCCAATTATATGTGACGGTAAAGTAGTGGAGTATGGTGGTCGGCAGTCTTCCACTGGCAGATGTTAAGCCAGGCCACATAAACAAAAAAAGTAAAAAAAGTAAAAAAAAAGAATGACTGCGTGTTGGATAATCTGTGGTAAGGTAAGGGAGAGACATAAAACACAATAATAAACAATGCTCTTTAATAACACTAAGAAACAAATTGAAATAAAGGCAAAATCTTGGCTTAGTGGTGCAGAACAACAAGTGGAAAAATAACTGAACATAAAACTGAGTTACGTTAAAGGGAGGAGAAGTGACATGAAATAACAAGTAAAATAATATTAGTGCTGGGAATATATGCGCTAGCTATAAACCTCTATTTGATCACACGAGGTGAGTCAACCTAGGTGTTCACAGCAAGAGCACAAGATATATTCTGGCTGGTAGGGCTGCTAGGGACTCCAACATTGACCGGCGAGGAATGTGATTGGCGTGGAGCGGGAGTGGTGTGTTGTTGAAAGGCCAATCAAAATGCAGGACGGCCACAAGTCGATAGTTGGCTGGGAGCAGCAGTTGGCAGGTCGACCAGGTGTGCAGAAGTGGGGGGAAGGAGGGAGTTGCAGGTGCGTGTGGCTGTCTTGATATATACGTTAAGCCACTATAAAACGTATCTTGCATATTGTTGAGAACGGGATGAAGGAAGGAAATAGCAGGCTCAATCTCTGGTAAGAGATTATCATCACAATATGCAGCCAATCAAACTACAGTATTAAACTACATATATTAGTATACATTGAGGAGATTTCTTATCTTATTATACAGCAGGCTTAGTCCACCAGATATAACTAGGATGTAGACACCAAATTATCCTATTTTGAGGCTATTGCTACCGTCACCCAGTAACTGATGTACCAAGTCTTGCTTCCTCTTCTTGACCTGTCAAAGGGCGCTTGCTATAAAGCCAGAATCCTAATATATGACAGGTATATCAGAGAAAACACTGTATAATGATTCAAATAAAGACCAAGGCTTAATTACCTTTAGTATGAGGCGAGTTTGCATTCTAACCGGTTTGCCCTATCTACCAAAATTAATGGCCAAAAATGATTAGATAAACAGGTTTCTGTAGAACGCTTAGCTTGTTTATTGTTGACTGCGTGTTGACGATGGAAGACCACCACACTGATCTCCACTACACTTCGTCCAAGAGACATAACAGGAGCCGAATTTGCTCCCTGCGCCTCTGTGGTCTTAATAACAATGGCTTATAATAGGAGCCGAATTTGCCCCCTGCCTCTGGTCTTAACAACAATGGCTGACCACTCCTACCTCATTGACGCTCTTGGCCTACTTTGTCCAGATAACAGAAAGTGATAGAAGGGTCACATTTACTCTATTTTGATTCTGATAATTAAGTTAATTCAAATGAGATGTTTTATGATGGTAAAGTCCAAAGATTAATGTATTTAAGAATAATTCCAACACAATAGCTGGTGAATTGTAATAGTATGTGGTAATGATATCCCGTTTTCTATAGATGGAAAATTCCACAATTCCGCATGTAATATTATTAAATGGTGTCGGATTTCCCAACAATATATATATATATATATATATATATATATTATATATATATATATATATATATATATAATATATATATATATAATATACATATAATATATATATATGTCGTACCTAGTAGCCAGAACGCACTTCTCAGCCTGCTATGCAAGGCCCGATAACTTTGGCCCACCAAAGTTATATGAGATACACTGTATATCACTCATATTATATGCAACTACACTTCTACAGTCAGAGATGGGCGATAACAGATATGTTACTAATATTTTACCTGTAAGATCCTCTAGATCGTAACACACACCACGTCCCAAGGCTGGCTTGACTCTCATGTACAGTATCCATCCATGGGCTGGCATGACCCACATGTACTCTACCTATCCCCTAGCTGGCTTGGGACTCATGTACAGTAACCATCCCCAGGCAAAGTTGACCGTCATGTACAGTACCCATCCACAAGCTGGCTTGACCCACATGTACAGTACCACAGTTCAGGCAGGCTTGACCCTCAAGTACAGTACCCATACTAAGGCTGGCTTGACCCTTCGGCACAGTACCACATCCCAGGCTGGCTTGACCTTCATGTACACTATCCATTCCCAGGCTGGCTTGACCATCATGCACAGTACACATCCCCAGGATGGCTAGGCCCTCATGTACAGTACCACATCCTCAAGCTGGTTTGACCCTCATGTACAGTACCCATCCCCAGGCTGACTGGACCCTAATATACAGTACCCATCCCCCGTAGGGCTTAACCCTCATTTACAGTACCCGTCCCAAGGCAGGCTTAACCGTCATGTACAGTACCACATCCTCAGGCTGGATTGACTCTCATTTACAGAACCCATCCTTAGGCTAGCTTGACCCCCATGTACAGTTCCAAATCTCCAGGCTGGATTGACCCCTCATGTGCAGTACCCATTCTCAGGCTGGCTTGAAACTAATGAGCAATACGACATCCCCTGGTTGGCTTGACCCTCATGTACTGTATCACACTCCAAGCCTGGCCTGACCCTAATTAACAATACCACATCCTCAGGCTGGTTGACCCCTCATGTACAATATTAATTCCCAAGCTGGTTGACCCTGTGGGGGGAAATTCTCCAACATATAATCTGATAAAATAATAAAGTAATAATTAATTTAAATAAATATTAGTGAAATGGACTGTGAAAACTTGTTATTTGTGTCAAAGTTATTTGGATTATTTCCCCTGCACACCTTTGGGGGGTAGAACCAAAAAGGCGGGAACTACCTATACACATAAATGTTGAAATAATATCTGTAATAAACTTCATTAGTTATTCAAGTTACAGAGTTAGTAGACTAACTACAATATTAAAACAATGTCTTAGCTGTCAAGCAGTTCATGAGGAATGCGTCAGACAGCCTTCCATAACCAGTATAATCCTGCCTGGGCGTGTTGTCGTAGCAGACACATGATTCACCAGAAAGGGCGATCTTCTCTCGTTGAAAACTCAACTCTGTGAAAATTATAGTATGTAATTTCTATATGACCACGAGTTTATCCACTAATTTACATTGAAAGGGATTGACTGATTAGGGGTAACAGACTTACTGGCGTATTTTGATAATCTAGCGACTTAACGATTGGACAACCTATAACACGGAATCATTGCCATAAAACGTGAAAATGGTTTACTCATCCAACCAGACGCGGTGTTCACAATGATAGATGAAGCCGACGGCAAAGTCTGGGACCCGATAATGCTCGGAAGATCCGTGTAACAGACGATGATCCGCATCCACAGGCTGGTTTGACCCACATATACAGTTCTAATATACTGCTGGCTTGACACTCATTTACAGTACCCATTCCTAAGCTGGTTTGACCCTCATGCGCAGTACCCATCCGCAGGCTGGCTTGACCCTCATGAACAATATTATTCCTAAAGGCTTGCTTGACCCTCATGTACAATACCCATTACAAGGCTGGCTTGACCCTCATGTACAGTACCCATCCGCAGGCTGGCTTGATCCGACGATGGAGCCAAGTAGTGTTGGAGGACGCCCGCCAGCGGGACCGAGCCAGGCGTCAGGAGGAGGCCAGGAGGAAGAGAAGAAGCAAGAAGGAAAAGATGGAGATGAAGGAAGATGTGAAGGATTGGATGCTGGTGTTGGAGGAGGAGTCTTCTGGCGGCCTCCAGCCTCTCTCCCTCACACACCTCCAGGGCCCATTCTTGCTACTGCTCCTTGGCTTAATTGTTGCTCCTGTCGCCTTCCTCGGGGAGGTGTTGATGGCTTGCTGCCCTCCTCCGTCCTGTTGATGGCTTGCTGCCCTCCTCCGTCCTGTTGATGGCTTGCTGCCCTCCTCCGTCCTGTTGATGGCTTGCTGCCCTCCTCCCTGGAGTTGACGGCTTGCAGCCCTCCTCCCTGGTGTTGATGGCTTGCTGCCCTCCTCCCTGGTGTTGAAGCTTCTCTGCCCTCCTCCTGGTGTTGATGGCTTGCTGCCCACCTCCCTGGTGTTGATAGCTTGCTGCCCACCTCCCTGGTGTTGATGGCTTGCTGCCCTCGCCCTGGAGTTGAGGCTTGCTGCCCTCCTCCCTGGTATTGATAGCTTGCTGCCCTCCTCCCTGGTGTTGATGGCTCTCTGGCCCACCTCCCTGGTGTTGATGGCTCTCTGCCCTACTCCCTGGTGTTGATGGCTTGCTGCCCACCTCCCTGGTGTTGATGGCTTGCTGCCCTCCGCCCTGGAGTTGACGGCTTGCTGCCCTCCTCCCTGGTATTGATAGCTTGCTGCCCTCCTCCCTGGTGTTGATGGCTTGCTGCCCTCCTCCCTGGTGTTGATGGCTTGCTGCCCTCCTCCCTGGTGTTGATGGCTTGCTGCCCTCCTCCCTGGTGTTGATGGCTTGCTGCCCTCCTCCCTGGTGTTGATGGCTTGCTGCACCTCCCTGGTGTTGATGGCTTGCTGCCCTCCTCCCTGGTGTTGATGGCTTGCTGCTCACCTCCCTGGTGTTGATGGCTTGCTGCCCTCCTCCCTGGTGTTGATGGCTTGCTGCCGTCCTTCCTGGTGTTGATGGCTCTCTGCCCACCTCCCTGGTGTTGATGGCTTGCTGCCCTCCTCCCTGGTGTTGATGGCTTGCTGCCCACCTCCCTGGTGTTGATGGCTTGCTGTCCTCCTCCCTGGTGTTGATGGCTTGCTGCCCTCCTCCCTGGTGTTGATGGCTTGCTGCCGTCCTTCCTGGTGTTGATGGCTCTCTGCCCACCTCCCTGGTGTTGATGGCTTGCTGCCCTCCTCCCTGGTGTTGATGGCTTGCTGCCCACCTCCCTGGTGTTGATGGCTTGCTGTCCTCCTCCCTGGTGTTGATGGCTTGCTGCCCACGTCCCTGGTGCTGATGGCTTGCTGCCCTCCTCCCTGGTGTTGATGGCTCTCTGCTCACCTCCCTGGTGTTGATGGCTTGCTGCCCTCCTCCCTGGTGTTGATGGCTCTCTGCCCCCCTCCCTGGTGTTGATGGCTTGCTGCCCTCCTCCTGGTGTTGATGCTTGCTGCCCACCTCCCTGGTGTTGATGGCTTGCTGCCCACCTCCCTGGTGTTGATAGCTCTCTGCCCTCCTCCCTGGTGTTGATGGCTTGCTGCCCCCTCACTGGTGTTGATGGCTCTCTGCCCACCTCCCTGGTGTTGATGGCTTGCTGCCCACCTCCCTGGTGTTGATTACTTGCTGCCCACCTCCCTGGTGTTGATGGCTCTCTGCCCACCTCCTGGTGTTGATGGCTTGCTGCCCTCCTCCCTGGTGTTGATGGCTTGCTGCCCTCCTCCCTGGTGTTGACGGCTTGCTGCCCACTTCCCTGGTGTTGATGGCTTGCTGCCATCCTCCCTGGTGTTGATGGCTCTCTGCCCTCCTCCCTGGTGTTGATGGCTTGCTGCCCACCTCCCTGGTGTGGATGGCTCTCTGCCCACCTCCCTGGTGTTGATGGCTTGCTGCCTCCTCCTGGTGTTGAGCTCTCTGCCCTCCTCCCTGGTGTTGATGGCTCTCTGCCCTCCTCCCTGGTGTTGATGGCTTGCTGCCCTCCTCCCTGGTGTTGATGGCTCTCTGCTCTCCTCCCTGGTGTTGATGGTTCTCTCCACCTCCCTGGTTAAATTTTTAAATTTTTCCCCGAGGGGCGAGTTTATTGGGCAGCGCAGACACAGCTGGGACTTGCTTAACTGTCTCAAGTGAACAGCTCTTCAAACAAGAATATTAACATCTATCAACCTTAAATGCTTACGTTATCTTGCGGGTGCAAAATGGGGAAATCTTTTAAGAACAGTATCAATATTTGACAAATAGTGTTTTCCTAACTCAACAATGTGGGGTTTATTATTCTACACATATTTCTGATGTCTCTCAGGTGTTCACATTCACGTAGATAGTGGTCAAGGCGGTGTCCATCACTCTCACCACAGATTCTGCAACTTCGCTGATCAACTGTTGCTTCCATTCCATATCTCCATGGATATCTGTATCCAAGACGGATTCTCGCTATTACTGATTCTCTCCCTCGTCCTCCTCCTCTTCGGCCATAATGATTGGGATTGCCAGCTGCAACCATGTTGTACCATCGTACAGATTCACTGGTTTGTGCTTCTATCCTCCTTTCCTCAGTTACCTTGTCACGGTGATGTTGCCTGACAATCCTCTAATTTGTAGTAGAGTCTTGGGTATGAAGTATTCAATATGGTCTCCTTCAGCGCCTTCAGCAGCCAGCACATCTGCTCGTTCATTCCCAATATCCCAACATGGGAGGATCCACAGAAACTTGATAACTCTTCCCTGATTGATAAGAACTCTCACAGCTCTCTTAATTTCAGCGACTATTGCAAGATTTTCTGCCCGATTTTACTTAGGCTTTGTAGTGCTGCTTTTGAATCGGTGCAAATCACTGCACCATTAGTGTTCCGTTCAAAAACCTTAGCGCCATAACAATGGCAGTTAGCTCTGCTTGCGTTGAAGAGGCATAGTTCTCAATACGTGCTTTTTCTTCATTTCTGCGTTGGAAAGTATTATCCTTGATTACCGTGTATCCTGCACCTGCCCTGCCATTGACAGGATTAGATGACCCGTCAGTGTAGATTTGATCTATTTCATCTCGGCTTCTTTATAAATTCCTCGAGATACTTGTGCCT
>WNGS01053957.1:0-11138 GCA_020271785.1 Procambarus virginalis
TTGGGGGGGTTGGCTGTGGTTATCTTGAGATGATTTCGGGGTTTTAGCGTCCCCGCGGCTCGGTCCTCGACCAGGCCTCCTTTTTGTTATACTTCCCCAGGAAGCAGCCCGTAGCAGCTGTCTAACTCCCAGGTACCTATTTACTGCTAGGTAACAGGGGGGGGGGCATCAGGGGTGAAAGAAACATTTTGCTCATTTGTCTCCGCCTCCACCGGGGGTTCGAACCCGGAACCTCAGGACTACGAATCCGAAGCGCTATCCACCCAGCTGTCAGGCGGGATCCTTTTTCCTCTTTTTCCCTTTTACTTTCCTTTTCTTGCGAGTGACTTTCTTGCATGTTTCTGTCATACGTGCCCCGTTCTCTTGCATGTTTCTGTCATACGTGCCCCGTTCTCTTGCATGTTTCTGTCATACGTGCCCCGTTCTCTTGCATGTTTCTGTCATACGTGCCCCGTTCTCTCCAAACTGACTATAGACTGAAGTTCGTCCTCCTGTTACTTAAGTAATAGTTTCATAATTTCGAGGAAAGGTTCGCTCTGATTGTGGAATAACAAATTTTGATTCCAATGATTTATTTCAAGACTAAAGTCAACTCACAGTGTATATAGGCGGAGAAATAGAATAATACACCTGTCAGTGTATGTATTCTTGTCCAATATGTTTTGGCGTCAGTTGTCTCTCACTAACATTTTTTGATTAAAAAAAAACTGTTTTTTTTTTTAAGTTATGGCTGGAAAATAATATGGATCGAAGACATAGGATTCTTTCAACTTTAATAATTAATAATACAATTCAAAGGAAATGTTCGTTGGTAGATTTTCTAGAATAAACATTTAAAATAAAAATAATAGTAATTTTGACTTTAAAATAAACATTTCAATACTATTAATCAGCATTAAATCTTGCATAACATCGACCAACTGTAATAATTGTAAAGCTCGCCAGCCAGCTCGCTTCACCGCCACCTCGCAACGAAAACGGAATAATGTAAACAAATCGCCATAAAAGAAAACGGTGCGGTGGAACGGCTGGCGTATTAAAATGTTTTTTCGGGAGGAAAATTGTGTGGGAAGCCGCAAGAGGTGAGTGTGCTGATGAAGGCTCGCTGGAACACGATTGCCTTCCATGGTGAGGCTCCTCCCACCCAACTGGGTGATGACGGCTCACTGGGAGACAATTACCTCCCATGCTGAGGTTCCTCCCACTAACCTGGTAGATGAAGACTGTTGTAGGTGTACCAACTCGTCTAGTGTTAGGAGTGTACAAGGTCCTCTACTGCTGTTGGTGCCCTGGGTTGTTCACTGATTGTTTGATTGATGAAGATTAAGCCACCCAAGAGGTGGCACGGACATGAATAACCCGTAAGGTTATTTACTGCTGTGCGTGTAGATATATTAAACGGGTATGCTTGGGTGTAAACAGGAACTGCTTTCACTTTTCACGAGCGTTTAAAAGTGGATTCACGACACGTTGTCCTATTTTTGTTTTCAACTTGCTTCAACTTCAAAACACAATAATACCAAGCAAACATATCTTGAAATTATTTAACCTGACCTTTTGCGAAGCCATACGTAGTGAAAATATAGAAAAACATTTAAAGTAACTTCGTTTTAAAACAAGGAACGAGTTGCCCTCAAGGTTCCCAACCTCCGTTATTGAACTTTCTACTGTGACACTCATAAAAAATTGAAGCGATTGCATGCACTTTCCGGAAACAAGGCACTGGCTTACGTGGCTTACACGTACAAGCCACTTGTAAACAAGCACCTATAATTCTTAGACTCAAGTCTATGGTTAAGACTTGCTTGTGGTATGGTTGGTTCAATTATATTTGCTCGATTTTAACATTCGTATTCTCCTTAAATTGGAAAACTTGGAGTTTTGACCAAGGGGGGACTTTACCGTTTAGACAATAAGTTGCCTATGCAAACATAGTCGGTGGGGTAATTCAGAATAATTTTGAGGAAAGTACCACAAACACCTTCAGTACAGCGCTACGTAAGGTGATCCAATATGTTAGTCATACCTTAATTTTATTCCTTCGTATTCCCATTCGCAACTATTGTCCCATTTTCTTCAGTAATACCAATAAGAGTTTCCCATTTTTTTTTCATTTCAACGTTCTTGTCATATTCTCATTTCCTTGGAAGAGAAAACAGTCTGGGGGTCAGGATTCATCATTAACGGAACCACTTTACGAAACCTGTACATCTTTCCTTAATCTTGGCAGCTTGGGTTACATTTATAAAACAGATACGAACTTTGAAACTTAATAACCCAAGGATATTATTGTTGTAAACAACTTCTTGTTACTTCGCAGCTCACAAACTGTTCAATGTAAACAAACTTGAAATAATTGAGGAAAGATGTACAGGTTTCGCAAGTGGCTGCTTGAGGCATCCTCATACCTCCGGCGAAAGGTGTGGTTACCCACTAAAATTGAATCTATATAAATTCCCTCAAATGTTGCTCCTACAAGGAGGAGGAGGAGATGTCAGTCGAATTATAACTAAACTAAACTACAAAAACATGAAATCAGTTTAGCTGGTGAATGGTGGCAGTAGTTAAGTGTCGCTCCTCTCTCTAAGTGCCAGGTGTCTTATCTTGAGATAAGTGCCAGGTATCTTGAGATAAATGCCAGGTATCTTGAGATAAATGCCAGGTATCTTATCTTGAGATAAGTGCCAGGTATCGTATCTTGAGATAAGTGCCAGGTAGGCGTGATTGCTGCCCTCATTTACCTGCAGGTAGACTAAATTTTATAGTCATGATAAGATGAAATATTAATTTAATGCAACAACAATGGTATATATATATATATATATATATATATATATATATATATATATATATATATATATATATATATATATATATATATATATATATATATATATATGTATATATATATATATATATATATATATATATATATATATATATATATATATATATATTATTTATTTCTGTCTGGCCTAGCCTATGTTTCAAATATTAACATTTTATTGTGTATTGTTATTGCCTTAATTATCATCATTGATGTCTTCATTTATTGCAAAGTATATCACTCTACATTTATTAAATTACAATGTTTCACTATTAAATATTAATTAACCTAGATAGTTTAATGATTAGTGCAGAGTCTGTACTTAAAACGAACCTCTTGGAGGGCATTAAACCCACTGTATAATGGATGTTGCAGAAGAAGAAGAGAATTTACTTAGCCATGCAACAAGAAACCTGGATCCAGTCTCCTTGATACCCTCTCCATAAACCGTTTTCATATTATTTTCTTGGTGTTGTTCAGTGAGAGAACCCAGAGTTTTCAGTGAGGCATGGGTGGGGTGTGTGGGTGTGTGCCAGACATCCTCAATGTCTCTGTTAGTAAGTCTGGGCACTGTAAAGTAGTTAGCTGTTGCATGGTAATGGCGAACGGGTGCTGATGTTTGTTGCAGTTATGGCGTCTGTCCGTCTACAAGTATGTCCAGTATTAAAAAAAAAACTGAGGTTTATGCCTTTCCATTGGAGACTTTCAGCGCCGTGGAGAAGGGGGGGGGACCTGCTGCCTGGGTAACAGCTTCTCCCCCGAATCAACCTACCCTGGCTTTGTGCCCTGGTTAGGCCACTCGTAGACCAGGCCGACGCCAGTGCGCTAGTCCATAGTCTCCTGAGACTGATGGATGCCTACTACTAGCGATCTTGGTTCACCTCACTCCTCAGAGTTTGGATTCCTGGACATACTTGTATTTGTATTTTTTCCTTCTAAACAAAAGTGTGTCAATTGACATGTTTATAATTTACTTTATTACATTTATTACAAACAATTTAGTTTAGTTTGTTCATGAGATGTTATGAACGGCTTCTTCAGACTTTCAGTTGGCAGTCGTGGAGTTGTTGTCGGCGGTGTTGTGAGTGACTCTACTCTGGCGGCGTCAGACTCTACTCTGGTGGCGTCAGACTCTACTCTGGCGGCGTCAGACTCTACTCTGGTGGCGTCAGACTCTACTCTGGCGGCGTCAGACTCTACTCTGGCGGCGTCAGACTCTACTCTGGCGGCGTCAGACTCTACTCTGATGGCGTCAGACTCTACTCTGATGGCGTCAGACTCTACTCTGGCGGCGTCAGACTCTACTCTGGCGGCGTCAGACTCTACTCTGGTGGCGTCAGACTCTACTCTGGTGGCGTCAGACTCTACTCTGGTGGCGTCAGACTCTACTCTGGTGGCGTCAGACTCTACTCTGGTGGCGTCAGACTCTACTCTGGTGGCGTCAGACTCTACTCTGGTGGCGTCAGACTCTACTCTGGCGGCGTCAGACTCTACTCTGGTGGCGTCAGACTCTACTCTGGCGGCGTCAGACTCTACTCTGGTGGCGTCAGACTCTACTCTGGCGGCGTCAGACTCTACTCTGGTGGCGTCAGACTCTACTCTGGCGGCGTCAGACTCTACTCTGGCGGCGTCAGACTCTACTCTGCGGCTTCAGACTCTACTCTGGTGGCGTCAGACTCTACTCTAGTGGCGTCAGACTCTACTCTGGTGGCGTCAGACTCTACTCTAGTGGCGTCAGACTCTACTCTGGTGGCGTCAGACTCTACTCTAGTGGCGTCAGACTCTACTCTAGTGGCGTCAGACTCTACTCTAGTGGCGTCAGACTCTACTCTGGCGGCGTCGGTTTCCACCCACTGGGCTGGGGGTGGGGGGGGGAATGGGCAGAGCTGCCCGTTTTACTTAAGCTTTCGATAACTGGACTCATGATAGCTAAGGCATCTGATTAATCAGTTAAACCGACTACAATATTGCTTATTTTACACTCTTGAGATAATGGTTTTAATGGTGATTTGATGTATTTATGTATCCTGATAGGAACCCATTACTGACGCCTCTTCTGTATGGCGTCTTGTTATGTAGGATTTTGTCTGATCAAGCGACCTGTGTGTTCTAGGAGCCGCTTGGCTTGGGCCTAACAATAGCCGGATATTGACCATGTGTTCCTTTGCTCTATAATACGCCTATATGCTATATTCTATAGGCCATGACTAAATATATGCTATATTCTATCTAGTATCAATGGATGTTATTCCACGCCAATTTTCCGCGTCAACGCTCTCACAATGTCCCCGTTTTGTTGCAGCTGAAGAGGCCTGGGCTCGCGGACGAAGGTGTGGGTGTGCGTGGTGCTGGTGCTGGCGGCGGTGGCGGGCGTGGGCGTGGGCGTGCCGCTGGCCCTCAGGGTCGACCCCGGCGCCTCCCTCCATGACCGTCTTGCTACGGCCAAGACGCTCCTCAGAGACACGCCGCTCTTCGACGGGTCAGTCACGGCCGTAACTCTTCGTCACCTCTGCATTTGTGGCCAACCACTTGACGTGGATGGTAAAGCGACGGTCTCGCTTCATGCAGGTCGGCGTTCAATCCCCTCGACCGTCCACAAGTGGGTGGGCACCATTCCTTTTCCCCGTCCCATCCCAAATCCTTATTCTGATCTCTTCCAAGTGCTATATATATATAGATATATATATATATTATATATATATATATATATATATATATATATATATATATTTTTATTTTATTTTTTTTCGTAATGGCTTGGCGCTTTCCCCTGGTAATTCCCTCCTTCCCCCCCTCTGCTTGAACCGAAGTGTTAATAATAGTTCATGATGTTTTTTCTTTACACTTTTTGCATTGTCCATCCACATTGAATGGCCGGTACAGCGACTGACTCAATATTTGCAAGGTCAGCTTTTGATCCCTTTTTTTTTTTGAGCTGTCTTCAACTACATGTTGGTGTAAAGCCTTCCTCTTACTGAGAGCTTCCACACTGAAGTAGTCCCTCCTGACATGTCTGTGAATCACGTGTTCACAGACACGTGAATCACGTGTCTGTGAATCACATGTCTGTGTCTAGTTACATTTCTGCCCCTCTCATTCTCATGGTCTTTAAACGTTGCTTCTTTGTCAATTCTATTATATTCTTATAATGTCGGTATTATCTCTCCCCTATTCCTTCTCAGCTAAAGTGTGGTGATCAAGTTACAGCAGTCCGTCCCCGTACGTCAGTCCCTTTAGCTCCGGAACCAGCCTTGGTACATATCTTTGGACCATTTCTGGTCCCGTTTTCAGTGAATGGTTCCACCCGGTGCTGTATACTCAGGACCTGGTCTTACACTGGCTATATTTTGAACACGGCAGACTCCGCTGTTCTTATTCGATGCTTGCCAGTGAGGTTATTCTGCGCCTGTGTGCCTGGAGACTTAGACTGGGTGCTGAAGGTGTTCCCAGAGTCTTCCTCCCTTTCTGTTTGGAAGAATACGTCTCTCATTCATCATGTACTGATAAGAACTTCCACACACTTTCATCTATGTGTGCAGTTACCATCTTCAGAACCCCTCCCTAGTGGTTGACCAGACCACACACTAGAAGGTGAAGGGGCGACGACGTTTCGGTCCGTCCTGGACCATTCTCAAGTCGATTGTTGACTTAACCCACCCTCTCTAGTGGGTTAAGATCCCTCCCCCCCCTTGCAGGGTTTCAGGGCTTCGTTGTGTCAGGCCGTTGACATAAAGTAGGAAGAGCTGGCCTTTGGTTCCGACCCCTTGTGGCACTCCACTCGCTACCTCTCTCCAGTCTGAGATCTACCCCTATGACTGTGAAAGTGTGTTTTATCAAAGCTGCAGCTCGTCTCAAATCATTCTAACATTATGTCTTCCTTCCCATCCTTCCCTCCTCTGCCTGGTCCCCGTCCCATCCTGCCTGGGACCACTGGGAGATTGAGTTACAACTCTCCCCACGTCGTAAATGTGCTTCTGAGAGACCTACCATGATCTTACGCTTCTTCATGGCACCATAAACTGGCCGACAACGTTCATGACATCACCCCCCACCCCATACCCCCCCCCCTCTCCCTCCTGTCTCTCCTGCAGGATGTTGGGTTATTGAGCAGATAGCATGCAGAGGTTTGTGTTGGGAGAGGGAGGGGGGGGGGGGGTGTAGACCTCTCTGACTGTGTAGGTGATGGCTGGGACTGTTTATCTGTCCTCCCTTACCCGCACCCCCTTCTCTCTCTTCTCTCCCTCTCTCTCTCTCTCTCTCTCTCTCTACTCTCTCTCTCTCTCTCTCTCTCTCTCTCTCTCTCTCTCTCTCTCTCTCTCTCTCTCTCTCTCTCTCTCAAGCACGCATTCACTAACTTGCCCAATCCATCCCTCACTCACCCACTCTCCCACTCTGTCACTCACTCACATTCTTATCCCCTTCAGTCACTCACTCAGTCAGTCACCCACTCACTCTCCACCTCTCCCATCTCCCGCCAAAATTCCCAGAGGCCAGAGCGCGCGCGGGTCTCTCTCTCTCTTGTTAACGCCCTGGAACACAAGACGGCTTCTTTCACCTCCGCCAAGGGGGGGGGGGGGGAACACTGCTTCACAGCTGAGGAATCCGAAGCACTCGACCTTGACGTGTGCCGAGAGCCGAGACGCATTCCAGAATTAGCGATGATGCTTCCAGGTCTGGTCATGGAATTCCAGTCAAAGCGCATCTGGAAGGTCCTGGGAAGCCCTTGGGTCGGCAGGACTAACGGTAGACGCTCATCATCAATGCTGATTGCTGTTGCCTTCGTGTGTTGTGAGTTGGTGAGAAGGGTGATGTGTTGTGTGTGTTCTGTTGGTGTTTGTGTTGCGGTTGTCTGGCATTGTAGGATGGTTTGTCATAGAGAGGTTCATCACATAGGTTTGCAGGCAATGAGTCTTGAGGTTATCTTGAGTCAGTTATCTTCAGTAGTCACAATAACGTGTCTGAAGTATGTTGACCTGACCACACACTAGAAAGTGAAGGGACGACGACGTTTCGGTCCGTCCTGGATCATTCTCAAGTCGATTGCCATTCTCACAATCGACTTTAGAATGGTCCAGGACGGACCGAAACGTCGTCGTCCCCTTCACTTTCTAGTGTGTGGTTTGGTCAACACATATGTTTCCCAGCACTGGCAAACATTGTGTAGGATGTGGAGATATTTTCAAAAAACAACACAAGAACATAATCGAAGAGCTGGCGAAGCCTCGCACTTGCATATATGAAGCTTCTGAGATGTTGGAGAGTATGACCGGATCCTCTTCCACAAAGATTCCACGTTAAGTTCTCAGGAATATGAGAGTCTTCACCAGAAGCCTCTGGTCAAAATCCTATCTAATTATAGCCATTACCATATTGCATAGTCTGCTGGACATTTTATATTGCCATAATGCCAATTGGTTAAAATCGGCCACCTATACATAGGTGCCAGATTTAAACAAATTACAGTTCATTTAGTATTCATTTTATCCAGGGATTTTAGGTTCTGTGATTTATCTCGTGTCAGGCATAGGTGATGGGAGCAGCATAATTTTGACAAAAATAGATGAAGGGGCTTTGGACGAGGTAAATGTCTTCGTTACATGTCGATTTAGATAGTATATATGTGTGTGTGTGTGCCACCACAATGAGTTATGTTATGCGAAAGAGACTCTAGACCTTTATTCTGCGTAGTGAGGAAGTTAGTCATGACTACTGTTATGAGGTTCCTCATAAGTTAGGTTTTCAGGTCCTCCTTTGAGTCAGAGCAAATTTATTCTCTTTTGTGTGCCTCTTTAGCGTAGTGTTTTGCTAATTGTAGTGTAGGCCGGCCGGCCGAGCGGACAGCACACTGGACTTGTGATCCTGTGGTCCTGGGTTCGATCCCAGGCGCCGGCGAGAAACAATGGGCAGAGTTTCTTTCACCCTATGCCCCTGTTACCTAGTAGTAAAATAGGTACCTGGGTGTTAGTCAGCTGTCACGGGCTGCTTCCTGGGGGTGGAGGCCTGGTCGAGGACCGGGCCGCGGGGACACTAAAAAGCCCCGAAATCATCTGAAGATAACCTCAAGATAGGCAGTTCTCTGTGTCAGAAGTTCAGCCAGTATAGTTTAAAACTGATGATCAGTGTGCAGGTTTTGTTTATATAGAGATCTGGTTGGTCAGTTTAGTGTCAATTTAGTCAGTAGGTGAAGTAGTTCATACTATATAGAATGTTCTAGTAGGTCAAGAGCTTGCTGTTCCGTTGAAGTATATGGAATCATTCAAATAGCATCCGCAGTGCAGATTGCAACCTCTTCTGCTTGTATAGGCATGTCATTTACTAGTTAACGTATCAAAATATTGCAAAGTGTGGAGTTTAACACGCTATTTTGAGGTGTACCCCAGTTCAGAGCGGACAAAAAAGTGGCAGTTTTGACCCTTTTGAGAAGTATTGATGCCGTCCCTTTCTCAGATATCATCTGACCCATTCCACCAGCAAATGAAAATTCCACCGTAACTCCAAATGAGGCCAAACGTTCTAATATATACCATTTTTTATTAGCTAGGTCAAGACTGAATGAGAGCTTTGTTTTTCCGATAAAGTATTCAGTAAAGCAAGTCCGAGTGCTTCTTCGAAGACCTCGAGTAAGTTCGTTTCGTATTTGAGTCCTTAATCTGACGATAATAACCTTCCTGTGAATTGTGCACATGAATGATGTCAGTAAAATGGGGGCGAGTTGATGAGAGCTCAGCTTGTGTGAGTTGATGAGAGCTCAGCTTGTGTGAGTTGATGAGAGCTCAGCTTGTGTGAGTTGATGAGAGCTCAGCTTGTGTGAGTTGATGAGAGCTCAGTTTGTGTGAGTTGATGAGAGTTCAGTTGTGTGAGTTGATGAGAGTTCAGCTTGTGTGAGTTGATGAGAGTTCAGTTTGTGTGAGTTGATGAGAGTTCAGTTTGTGTGAGTTGATGAGAGTTCAGCTTGTGTGAGTTGATGAGAGCTCAGCTTGTGTGAGTTGATGAGAGCTCAGCTTGTGTGAGTTGATGAGAGCTCAGCTTGTGTGAGTTGATGAGAGCTCGGCTTGTGTGAGTTGATGAGAGCTCAGCTTGTGTGAGTTGATGAGAGCTCGGCTTGTGTGAGTTGATGAGAGCTCAGCTTGTGTGAGTGATGAGAGCTCGGCTTGTGTGAGTTGATGAGAGCTCAGCTTGTGTGAGTTGATGAGAGCTCGGCTTGTGTGAGTTGATGAGAGCTCAGTTTGTGTGAGTTGATGAGAGTTCAGCTTGTGTGAGTTGATGAGAGTTCAGCTTGTGTGAGTTGATGAGAGCTCAGCTTGTGTGAGTTGATGAGAGCTCAGCTTGTGTGAGTTGATGAGAGCTCAGCTTGTGTGAGTTGATGAGAGCTCAGTTTGTGTGAGTTGATGAGAGCTCAACTTGTGTGAGTTGATGAGAGCTCGGCTTGTGTGAGTTGATGAGAGCTCAACTTGTGTGAGTTGATGAGAGCTCAACTTGTGTGAGTTGATGAGAGCTCGGCTTGTGTGAGTTGATGAGAGCTCAGCTTGTGTGAGTTGATGAGAGCTCAGCTTGTGTGAGTTGATGAGAGCTCAGCTTGTGTGAGTTGATGAGAGCTCGGCTTGTGTGAGTTGATGAGAGCTCAGCTTGTGTGAGTTGATGAGAGCTCAGCTTGTGTGAGTTGATGAGAGCTCAGCTTGTGTGAGTTGATGAGAGCTCGGCTTGTGTGAGTTGATGAGAGCTCAGCTTGTGTGAGTTGATGAGAGCTCAGCTTGTGTGAGTTGATGAGAGCTCGGCTTGTGTGAGTTGATGAGAGCTCAGCTTGTGTGAGTTGATGAGAGCTCGGCTTGTGTGAGTTGATGAGAGCTCAGCTTGTGTGAGGGTGTAATGAGATGCTGTGTCTAGCATCCATCTTCAGACCACCTCTCTAGTGGGTTAAGATTGCGGTTGGCAAGATACCGCCGTCAGCTTGGCTTAATTAAACAGCTCCAGCAGAGCTCTGTTGGGTAGGTTAGCCTGTTGGGTAAGTCAGCCTGTTGGGTAAGTCAGCCAGTTGGGTAAGTCAGCCTGTTGGGTAAGTCAGCCTATTGGGTAGGTCAGCCTGTACTCTCTCATGGCACTGAACGTTACGCCATCTTCTCGTAGACAGGCAGTGCCCGCATAATGGTCTAACTGCTTGTCTATCAGCAAGCCCCTGGAGGGGGGAGATAGGGACAGGTAACGGAGTGACGGGTTCAGAGATAGCTTTAATTTTGGCCCACGTTCGAACTGTGGATGTTGCATGATTGATGCCTAGCAACATTTTTATATTCCCTGGCTGTTGTATAAGTTT
>WNGS01053959.1:0-22660 GCA_020271785.1 Procambarus virginalis
TCCGCCGCCTATCGGGGTCTCGAGAACGTAGTTGAAGTTGTTCCGGCCTCCTCCTTAACACGATAGGGTCCTGAGAACCTGTTCTGTAAAGGAGAACCTGGGATAGGGAATAGGCAAGCACTAAGTCCTCCGTGGTAAACTTCCTTACTTTACAGTGCCGGTCGTAACGATTCTTCATCCTCTCCTGGGCTCTCTGTAGGTTGTTGCTGCAAAGGAATGGACCCTCTCTAGAATTGTCGGAGATTTTGAATACTGGGGTACACTCTGATGCTCACTGAAGGTGTCATCACGTAGAGAATCCTTGAAGCCTTGAGAGTGTACGGCACTTACGTCCGTAGAGCATCTCATAAGGAGATACTCCTAGTGACTCGTTGGGAAGACTTCTGAAAATACACATAATTAGATCAATTTGCCTATCCCAATCCTTGAGGTCTCATTACAGAACTTTTTTAAGAGTGCCTTGATGGTTTGATGACTACGCTCGAGAGAACCCTGTGAAGCAGATAAGGGGGCTGGACAGTACCTGTTGATGTTGAACTCCTCCAGAGTCCGTTTGAAGAGATCACTGGTAAGTTGGTACCACAGTCGCTCTGAATCTCCCTCGGAAATCCATACTGGTGAAGATTTTCAGTAGATTCTTCACCACTGTAGCAGCTGTAATAGTTTTTTAACTGGAATGCTATCGGAAATCTGGTGGTAGGACACAAGATATATGAGTTGCCTGCACTGGTCCGAGGCAAAGGACCAACGCAGTCGATAATGAGCTTGTGGAACGGTTCCTCAGGCACCTGGATGGGTATCAGGGTGCCTGGGAATGGAACGTTCGGTTTCCCCGCTAACTGACACACGTGGCATGATTTGACATGAGATTTGACGTCGTTTTACCATACCTGGCCAGTAGTAGTCTTGTCGAATTCCATGGTAAGTCTTGTTGAACCCATAGTGTGACAAAGCGCCGTGGGCCAGGTGGAGAATCGTGGGCCGCAGGCTGGTGGGATCACTAGTTGTTCAACATTTGCCCAATCGTCCTCGTCCTTCAGTTTACTGGGTCTATACCTGCGATAGAGTATTTCGTTCTCCATAAAGAACCCAGGAACACTGTCGGATTGGGTTTCAGCCTGAAAGAATAATGGTGTCAATGTAAGATCATCTCTCTGTAACTTACGGAACTCCATCGTGGTCAGTTAGGGGGTAGTTTCGAAGGGTCCTGAGGGACACGGTAGCAGTAGAGTCGGCTGGCTGTGGACGTGCAGCTTGAGCACGGGTGGTCACCATAACAGGAGGAGAACCTTCATCACTCTCTTGAACCTTTACTGGGAAATGTTCAAAAATCGGGTTATCCACCACAGAGTTGCTTACCTTGGATATGTCCTTGATGATCAGGTTGTTTGGTTGTTGGTCTTCTGCCAAGTCGTTGCCCAGGAGAAGTTGCACTCCAGGCATGGGAAAAGGCTTTTCCCTGACGGCGACTTGGACTTCACCGGTCACGAAGGGACAATCCAGGTAAACTCGGGCAAGTGGATAAGGAGTTGTAGCAGTAAGGTCAGTGATGAACACAGTCTCTCCTGTGTAGGCGACGTTGGGCACAGCCGATTTCAAAACGATCGATTGTAGAGCCGCTGTGTCCCTTAGGATCTTAAGTCCGAAACGTCCCTCTGAATCTGAACCACGGGTAGAGATAGTTCCTGGATAGAGATGCTTGGTAAAGAGAGAGAGATCATTAGCATGAACACCAACATTCATTACAGGCTTACCGGACTTAGGGTGAGTAGTTTTAGACTTAGGGGGTTCGACATTACCTTTAGATTGGGACTTTCTACATTTGTCAATGGAGTGTCCATATAATCTACAATACCTGCAGTACAGTTGAGAGGTACCTTGATCTGGGCTCGCTTTCTCGTAACTGTACCAAGACTTTCTGGTAGGATCTGGAGTCAGCCGGTGGATGAGGCTGTAAGTGTCAGCTGACTTCGCACACTTCACTAATTCCGTCTCTTCCTTGTCTGCTAAGTATAGGCGGACAGGAGGAGGTACACGTCTCAAAAATTCTTCAACCAGTATGAGGTTGACAAGTTCTGAAAAAGTAGAGACATGTGCTGCCTCCAGCCATTTCATGAAATATCTTCGTTTGGTGTTAGCAAATTCTAAGAAGGTGGTGGTACTTGCCTTGACGTAGTCACGAAACTTTCGTCGATAGCTTTCGGTGGAGAGAAGGTAGGCGTCCAACACAGCTTGTTTCAGGGTGGTGTAGTCGTTTTCCGAAGCCAAAGTGCTGAGTGTGACTGCTGCTCTACCTGTTAAATGTACTCTGAGAAGGGTAGCCCATTGGTCGTCAGGCCAATTAAGTTGAACAGCAAGGGTCTCAAAAGTGGTAAAGAACACATCAACCTCCGTTTCGAGGAACGGGGGCATTAACTTACTTGCATGGGAGATATTGAAACTGGGAGGAAGACTAGCTGCCGCTTGTTGGAGTTGAGCTTGGTGTGCAGCGTCCCTCGTGAGTTCTCGGTCACGACAGTTTAGAGCTGCTTCTGCCTGTCGTTGGTCGTGTTCGCGTTGTATCTCGAGTCGCTGTTTGTATAAGGCCAACTCACGTTCTTGCTGTCCTTTGAGGAGTAGGGCCTCCCTTTCACTTTCTTCCTTTCTGATTGCAGCTGCTTCTTGTTGTTGCTGTAGCTCGATCTTGGCAAGTTCCAATCTGAGCTTCATTGCTCTCAAGTCATCTTTATCTGAAATAATGTGCTGTTCATGGGTAGAAGAATCTATAATACCTTCATCAGCAAGGTGATCCAGTATCATATTATTAATGGCAAATTTGTTGGCTCCAACAGGAACTTCTAAGTGATACTCATGTGCAAGAGTTAACAAATCGACCCTCTTAGCGTGACGTAAGGTCCCTATTTCACTTTCTGGATCTGCTTTGAAAACTTGTAAGCGGAACATGGTGAAAATATAGCAAAACAAAGGATATGAATATCGTGAGAATGTGGCGAGTGTCAGAAACAGGAAACGTGGCAACTGATACCTATCCTGTGGAGAATTATTAATAATTAAAGTAAATTCAAGATGGTAAATGAATAAGGTCGCAGGAAATCTTGTACCTGGTACTCACTATGGGAGGATAAAGGCAAGAAAATCCTACTAATTAGTGAAAACTAATTTTAAAATACAAGTGAAACACTAAATGGCTTCAAAATAAATGAGGTAGTCCAAAAAATGTAGTCATACCTTGCCAAGTCACTGTAGAACATAAGCAATGGTACCCACTGAAATTGAATATGGTATTTACAGAATTAGCGAACTTTTGTGCTCAAAAGAAAGAACGCCAATTCCCTACCTTAAGTAAATACCATCAGTCTGACCGACGAGTAGGGGTGCGATGTGTCAACTGGTGACGAGAACTATCGGCGAGGTCCCAATTCGCCAATAATAGTTCGTGCTAGAGGATCTAAAGCCCTCTTTTTCCTCCTAGAGTCGGATTGCAGGACTTGGGTGCTATTGACCCGGAGACAGACCACAGTACCAGGGTACCTATGTGATAATCTGTCAAAAAGTGAGAAATATTGGGGGACAAAGATGTTAAACACGGAGGATAACACGGAAGGGGGAGACGACCAATTAAGAGTATGACTGCGGCCTACAGTCACCACGTAATCCAAAGTTGTCTCACTCTCACCATATGCTATTCCCGTAATGTACAATATACACAGCACCATATAAAATAAAGAATGATTAATGTGAATAATGGAAGCAAGGGAAATAAGAGCCAAGTGCGCTTACCACAATTACCAAACCTGAGTGAAGCTCCGTGGACAGATCTCTATTTAATAGTGACTCCGTGGACAGAACTCCATTTATAGGTGACTCCCGGACAGGCCCCCATTTATATGTGACGGTAATCGAGTTGGAAATGGTGGTCGGCAGTCTTCCAACTAGCAGTTGTCATTGCTGGGCCACATATAATATAAAAAAAAGAAAAGGAAAAAAAAGAGAAAAAAAAAAGAATGACTGCGTGATTTGGTAATCTGTGGTAAGGTTGTAAAGACGAAAAGCAATAATAAAAAATATGGATTTTAATAACAATAAGAAAACACAAATTGAAATAAATGCAAAAACTTGGCTTACTGGCAAAAACAATAAACAATATAAACATGAAAATAGATTACGTTAATGGGGAGGAGAATTGATATACAAAAGTAAGTAAAATATGAATGCTGGAATATATGCACTAACTATGAACCTCTACTTGACCACACAGAGTGAGTCACTTAGGAGTTCACAGCTTGCGAGCACACAATATTCTGGCTGGCAGAAACGCAAGGGACTCCAACAATAACTGGTGAGGTCTTGTGATTGGCGGGGAGCCGGAGTGGAGTGTTGGTTGGCGGCCAATGAGGAAGCTGGATGGTCGCAGTCGCTAGTTAGGCCGTTGCAGGGTTCGGCGCGTCGACCAGGTGCAGCAGTGGGGGGGAAGGAGGGAGTTGCTGGTACGTGTGGCGAGCTTATAATACGTTTAGCCACTACAAAACGTATCTTGTAGATTGATGAGGACAGGCGTGATTCGCAGAAATAGCAGGCTAAATCTCTGATAAGAGATTATCGTCACACAAATGGTTGATTGAAAATAATGTATTTAATGTGCATTTGCAATTAAATACGAGTTTGCATCATATATATCGTATATGTAGCGAATTCGTTCACTACATGCGAGAGTGGGGGCTTACTCCCGCCGTTGACCCGTTGAACCTCCTACAGTCTCCGGCAATGTTCTGGCACAGAGAAAGCTCCAACGGGTAAACGGCGGGAGTAAGCCCCCGCTCTCGCATGTAGTGAACGAATTCACTACATATACTCAATCAAACAATCGTACCTCGTTAAAATAGCGAGTAATATATTGATCATGAGAGAAACACTGTTTTTATTGCATATTTCGACGTTTCAGCCGCATTATAGCTGATGCGGAGGAGGCAACGGCAACTTGTCTGATTAGAGCTAAAACCGCTCTAATCCGGCTGAAACGTCGAAATATGCAATAAAAACAGGGTTTCTCTCCTAATCAATATCTTACTCGTTATTGTAACGAGGTATGAATGGTTGATTGAAAATAATGTATTTAATGTGAATTTGCAATTAATTACGCGTATACATCAGATTTGTCGCATATGTAATGAATTAATAACATTAAACTGACGTTCCGTATCCAAGGAGAGAAACCCTGATTTTATTGCATATTTCGACGTTTCAGCCACATTAGAGCTGTTTTTGCAGTACATCTTTTTTCTGTAACATACACGGAAAATCTGGAACATTTTAGTTAATTCTAATGAAAACACATTGATTTGTATGATTTGAACGAATAATGGACTAACTATCTCGTCGTTTTTCCCACATTTTTAAGGATTGCCAGTTTAATGTTATCAATATCTTACTCGATATTGTAACGAGGTACGAATGGTTGATTGAAAATAATGTATTTAATGTGAATTTGCAATTAATTACGCGTATACAACAGATTTGTCGCAAATGTAATGAATTATTAACAATATACTGGCAATCCTTAAAAACGTGGGAAATACGACGAGATAGTCCATTATTCGTTCAAATCACACAAATCAATGTATTTTCGTTAGAATTAACTAAAATATTCCAGATTTACCGTGTATGTTACAGAAAAAAGATTATGTATGTTACAGAAAGAAGATTATGTTTGTTACAGAAAGCTGCAAAAACAGCTCTAATGCGGCTGAAATGTAGAAATATGCAATAAAATCAGGGTTTCTCTCCTTGGATACGGATTGTCAGTTTATTGTTATTAATTCATTACATATGCGACAAATCTGATGCATACGCGTAATTAATTGCAAATTCACATTAAATACACTATTTACATCAACCATTCGTACCTCGTTACAATAGCGAGTAAGATATTGACTAGGAGAGAAACCCTGTATTTATTGCATATTTCGACGTTTCAGCCGCATTAGAGCTGATGCGGAAGAGGAAACGGCAACTTGTCTGATTAGAGATAAAACAGCTCTAATGCGGCTAAAACGTCGAAATATGCAATGAAAACAAGGTTTCTCTCCCAATCAATGTCCTACTCGCTACTTTACCGAGATACAAATGGTTGATTGAAAATAATGTATTTAATGTGTATTTGCAATTAAATACGAGTTTGCATCACGAGTTTGCATCAGTTTGCATCTAATCAGACATGTTGCCGTTGCCTCCTCCGCATCAGCTCTAATGCGGCTGAAACGTCGAAACATGCAATAAAAACAGGGTTTCTCTCATGATCAATATATTACTTGTTATTTTAACGAGGTACGATTGGTTGATTGAATATATGTAGTGAATTCGTTCACTACATGCGAGAGCGGGGGCTTACTCCCGCCGTTTACTCGTTGGAGCTTTCTCTGTGCCAGAACAATGCCGGAGACTGGAGGATGTCCAACGGGTAAACGGCGGGAGTAAGCCCCCACTCTCGCATGTACTGAACGAATTCACTACATATACGATATATATGATGCAAACTCGTATTTAATTGCAAATGCACATTAAGTACATATTTTCATTCAACCATTTGTATTTCGGTAAAGTAGCGAGTAGGACATTTATTAGAAGAGAAACCTTGTTTTGTTTGCATATTTCGACGTTTCAGCCGCATTAGAGCTGTTTTAACTCTAATCAGACTCCGCATCAGCTCTAATGCGGCTGAATCGTCGAAATATGCAATAAAAACAGGGTTTCTCTCCTAATCAATATCTTACTCGCTATCGTAACGAGGTACGAATGGTTGATTTAAATAATGTATTTAATGTGAATTTGCAATTAATTACGCGTATACATCAGATTTGTCGCATATGTAATGAAATAATAACAATAAACTGACAATCCGTATCCAAGGAGAGAAACCCTGATTTTATTGCATATTTCGACGTTTCAGCCGCATTAGAGCTGTTTTTGCAGCTTTCTGTCACATACATAATCTTCTTTCTGTAACATACACGGAAAATCTGGAACATTTTAGTTAATTCTAATGAGAACACATTGATTTGTGTGATTTGAACGAATAATGGACTATCTCGTCGTATTTCCCACGTTTTTAAGGATTGCCAGCTTATTGTTAATAATTCATTACATATGCGACAAATCTATCTCGTCGTTTTTCCCACGTTTTTAAGGATTGCCAGTTTATTGTTATTAGGTCATTACATATGCGACAAATCAGAAGTATACACGTAATTAATTGCAAATTCACATTAAATATATTATTTTCAATCAACCATTCGTACCTCGTTACAATAGCGACTAAGATATTGATTAGGAGAGAAACCCTGTTTTTTTTTTTTTGCATATTTCGACGTTTCAGCCGCATTAGAGCTTGTGCGGAGGAGGCAACGGCAACTTGTCTGATTAGAGCTAAAACAGCTCTAATGCGGCTGAAACGTCGCAATATGCAATAAAAACAAGGTTTCTCTCCTAATCAATGTCCTACTCGCTACTTTACCGTGATACAAATGGTTGATTGAAAATAATGTATTTAATGTGCATTTGCTCTAATCAGAGAAGTTGCCGTTGCCTCCTCCGCATCAGCTCTAATGCGGCTGAAACGTCCAAATATGCAATAAAAACAAGGTTTTCCTCCTAATCAATATCTTACTCGCTAAATTAACGAGGTACGAATGGTTGATTGAAAATATTGTATTTAATGTGAATTTGCAATTAATTACGCGTATACATCAGATTTGTTGCATATGTACTGAATTAATAACAATAAGCTGGCAATCCTTAAAAACGTGGGAAAAATTACGAGATAGTCCATTATTCGTTCTAGATTATTCGTATAAAAAAATGATTGCAAATCAAGTATTAAAGGGTAATTTGCAATTTAATTCGTGTTTGCATCATATTTATCGTAAATTTATTGAATTTATGGCAATAAACCGAAAAAGCTTGAAAACCCGGAAAAACGGCAAAATATTGCCTAAATCGTTCATATTTGGATGAAATCTTATAAAGGAAACAACGATGAAAATCCTCAAAATATTGCAAAATTTGATGATTTTATGTACAAGGCACAATGCAAGAAAACTTGCTGAAAAACGCAATATTATGTGAAATTCTGAGATTTGTAGGTCAAATCATATATAGTGGGACAACATGAAGTAGTATCAAAATATTAGTAATTTCGAACATTTTTACCTAAAATCACTCTATATGATAAACGTGAAAAAGTCACAATAATACCAATTTCGAGGTTTTTTACATAAAATCATAAAGCGAGGGTGCGTATATTTTAATAATTAAAAAGGCATGTGAAAAAGTTGTTTCCAATTCAAACGATAAAAATTAATGTGTTTTGTTTAGAATTAACGAAAATGATCGTGAATTTCTGTTTATATTACTGTACGAAGAGGTAAAACCGCTTTAATCCGGCTGAAACGCAGAAATATGCAATAAAAACAGAATTTCACTTCTATACTCACTATTTTAATTAGGTACAAATAGCTGATTGAAAATCTTGTATTTAAGGTTAATTTGTAATTATTTACGTGTTTGTATCATATATATCGTAAATTTATTGAATTAATGGCAATAAACCGAAAATAATTGAACACGCGGAAAAACGTCCAAATATTACCTAAATCGTTGATATTTGGATGAAATCTGGCATATTTTCGGTATAAAAAGTCGTAATTTCAAACTGCGAATACGTGCAGAGAGCCAGAATTTGGCTCCAAAATATGGCTCAATCGTCGAATTTAGAATGTTTGGGATATTTTAAAAATTGCAGTGAGGGTTTGGGCAAAATATGACCCATCGCCGGTCTCAGTAATTGGCATATTTTCGGTATAAAATTCGTAATTTCAAACTGCGAATACGTGCAGAGAGCCAGAATTTGGCTCCAAAATATGGCTCAAGCGTCGAATTTGGGATGTTTGGGATGTTTTGAAAACTGCAGGGAGTGTTTGGGAAAAATGTGATCCATCGCCGCTTTCAGTAATTGGCATATTTTTGGTATAAAAAGTCGTAATTTCAAACTGCGATTACGTGCAGAGAGCCAGAATTTGCCTCCAAAATATGGCTCAAGGGTCGAGTTTGGGAAGTTTGGGAAATTTTGAAAACTGCGATGGGGAGTTTGGGCAAAATGAGACCCATCGCTGCTCTCAGTAATTGGCATATTTTCGGTATAAAAATTCGTAATTTCAAATTGCGAATACGTGCCGAGAGCCAGAATTTGGCTCCAAAATATGGCTCAATCGTCGAATTTCGGATGTTTGGTATTTTTTGAAAACTGCAAGGAAGGATTGGCCAAATTGCGATCCCTCGCTGCTTTCAGTAATTGGCATATTTTCGGTATAGAAAGTCGTAATATCAAACTGCGAATACGTGCAGAAAGCCAGAATTTGGCTCCAAAATATGGCTCAAGGGTCGAATTTGGGATGTATCGGATATTTTGAAAACTGCAAGGGGGTTTGGGCAAAACGTGACACATCGCCGCTCTCAGTAATTGGCACATTTTCGGTACAAAATTCGTAATTTCAAACTGCGAATACGTGCAGAGAGCCAGAATGTTGCTTCTAAATATGGTTCAAGGGTCGAATTTTGTATGTTTGTGATATATTTTAAAACTGCAGAGGGGGTTTGGGCAAAATGTGACCCATCGCAAATCACAGTAATTGGCATACTTTCGGTATAAAAAGTCGTAATTTCAAACTGCGAATACGTGCAGAGAGCCAGAATTTGGCTAAAAAATATGGCTCAATCTTCGAATTTAGGATGTTTGGGATATTTTGAAAACTGCAGTGGGGGTTTGGGCAAAATGTGACCCATCTCCGCTCTCAGTAATTGGCATATTTTCGGTATAAAAAGTCGTAATTTCAAACTGCGAATACGTGCAGAGAGCCAGAATTTGGCTCTAAAATATGGCTCAAAGGTCGAATTTTGGATGTTTGTGTTATATTTTCAAACTGCAGGGGAGTTTGAACAAAATATGACCCATCAGCGCTCTCAGTAATTGGCTTATTTTCGGAATAAAAATTCGTAATTTCAAACTGCGAATACGTTTAGAGAGCCAGAATTTGGCTCCAAAATATGGCTCAAGGGTCGAATTTGGGATGTTTGGGATATTTTGAAAACTGCAAGGGGGTTTGGGCAAAATGTGACCCATCGCCGCTCTCAGTAATTGGCATATTTTCAGTATAAAATGTCGTAATTTCAAAGTGCGAATACGTGCCGAGAGCTAGAGTTTAGCTCCAAAATATGGATCAAGCGTCGAATTTGGAATGTTTATAATACTTTGAAAACTGCAGGGATGGTTTGGGCAAAATGCGATCACTCGCTGCTTTCAGTAATTAGCATATTTTGGGTATAAAAGTCGTAATTTCAAACTGCGAATACGTGCTGAGTGCCAGAATTTGGCTCCAAAATATGGCTCAAGGGTCGAATTTGGGATGTTTGAGATATATTTTAAAACTGCAGGGGGGTTTGGGCAAAATGTTACCCATCGATGCTCTCAGTAATTGGCATATGTACGGTATAAAATTCGTAATTTCAAACTGCGAATAAGTGCAGAGAGCCAGAATATGGCTCCAAAATATAGCTCAATCGTTGAATTTAGAAAGTTTGGGATATTTTGAAAACTGCAGAGGGGGTTTGGGCAAAATTTGACCCATCGCCGCTCTCAGTAATTTGCATATTTTCGGTATAAAAAGTCGTAATTTCTAACTGCGAATACGTGCAGAGAGCCAGAATTTGGCTCCAAAATATGGCTCAAGCGTCGCATTTGGGATTTTTGGGATATTTTGAAAACTGCAGGGAGGGTTTGGGCTAAATGTGATCCATCGCCGCTTTCAGCAATTGGCATATTTTCGGTATAAAAATCTTAATTTAAAACTGCGAATACGTACAGTGAGCCAGAATTTGGCTCCAAAATATGGCTCAATGGTCGAATTTGGGATGTTTGTGATATATTTTAAAACTGCAGGGGGGTTTGGGCAAAATGTGACCCATCACCGCTCTCAGTAATTTGCCTATTTTCGGTATAAAAATTCGTAATTTTAAACTGCGAATATGTGCAGAGAGCCAGAATTTGGCTCCAAAGTATGGCTCAAGGGTCAAATTTGGGATGTTTCAGATATTTTGAAAACTTCAGGGGGGTTTGGGCAAAATGTGACCCATCGCCGCTCTCAGTAATTGGCAAATTTTCGGTATAAAATTCGTAATTTCAAACTGCGAATACGTGCAGAGCCAGAATTTGGCTCCAAAATATGGCTTAAGCGTCGAATTTGGGATGTTTGGGATATTTTGAAAACTGGAGGGAGGGTTTGGGCTAAATATGATCCATCGCTGCTTTCAGTAATTGGGATATTTTCGGTATAAAATTCGTAATTTCAAACTGCGAATACGTGCAGAGAGTAAGAATTTGGCTCCAAAACATGGCTCAAGGGTCGAGTTTGGAAAGTTTGTGATATATTTTAAAACTGCAGGAAGGTTTGGGCAAATTGTGAACCATCGTCGCTCTCAGTAATTGGCATATTTTCGGTATAAAAATTCGTAATTTCAAACTGCGAATATGTGCAGAGATCCAGAATTTGGCTCTCAAATATGGCTCAATCTTCGAATTTTGGAAGTTTGGGATATTTTGAAAACTTCAAGGTGGGTATGGGCAAAATGTGACCCATCGCCGCTCTCAGTAATTGGTCTATTTTCGGTTTAAAATTCGTTATTTCAAAATGCGAATACGTGCATAGAGCCAGAATTTGTCTCTAAAATATGGTTCAAGCGTCGCATTTGGGATGTTTGGGATATTTTGAAAACTGCAGGGAGGGTTTGGGCTAAATATGATCCTTCGCCGCTTTCAGTAATTGGCATATTTTCGATATAAAGAGTCGTAATTTCAAACTGCGAATAAGTGCAGAGAGCCAGAATTTGGGTCCCAAATTTGGCTCAAGCTACGAATTTGGGATGCCTCTACTCTACACAGACGCCGTCTTGTGGAATCGGCTCTAATACACAATGTACCCAACATGAACTTGAGTCCTGGCTTTGTTGCTGTGGACTCTTCCCTTTCACAGTATATACTCAAATGCTCTAATCTTTCTAACAAACGTGACTTAACATAAACCTACCCCTTCTATTTTCTTTCCTTCTCTTTCCTTTTCTTTCTCTCTTCACCCACGCTCCCTTGCTATCCTCTTCTTATTCCTATCTCCTTCTCATTGGTGGTTATAATAGGAGTTGCCTCGTATGGGCCAATAGGCCTTCTACAGCTCCTATTACTATTACTATCCCCCCTACTACACCTTACTTTGGTCCTCAGCTCTCTCTTGCCTATTTATTGCCCGTCTCTCTACTTCCTCATCACAATCAACTTGAGAATGGTCCAGGACGGACCGAAACGTCGTCGTCTCTTCACCTTCTAGTGTGTGGTCTGGTCAACATTCTTTAGCCACGTTATTGTGACTCATCGCCTGCTTATAAAGGAAGCAACGATAAAAAACCTCACAGTATTGCTAATTTCGATAAATTTTATGTACAAAGTAAATTTTATAGACAAGAAAATTTGTTTATTATAATTTGAATTCGTAAAACCGCTCTTATCTTCCTGAAACGTCGAAATATGCAATGAAAACAGAAATTCTCTCCTAATCAATATCTAACTCATTATTTTAACGAGGTATAAAAAGTTGATTGGAAATCAATGGGTAATTTGCAATTCATTACGTGTTTGCATCATATTTATCGTAAATTTATTGAATTTATTGCAATAAACCGAAAAAGCTTGAAAACCCGGAAAAACGGCAAAATATTGCCTAAATCGTTCATATTTGGATGAAATCTTATAAAGGAAACAACGATGAAAATCCTCAAAATATTGCAAAATTTGATGATTTTATGTATAAGGCACAATGCAAGAAAACTTGCTTAAAAACGCAATATTATGTGAAATTCTGAGATTTGTAGGTCAAATCATATATAGTGGGACAACATGAAGTAGTATCAAAATATTAGAAATTTCGAACATTTTTACCTAAAATTACTCTATGTGATAAACGTGAAAAAGTCACTATAATACCAATTTCGAGTTTTTTTACATAAAATCATAAAGCGAGGTTGCGTATATTTTAATAATTAAAAAGGCATGTGAAAAAGTTGTTTCCAATTCAAACGATAAAAATGAATGTGTTTTGTTTAGAATTAACTAAAATGATCGTGAATTTCCGTTTATATTACTGTAGGAAGAGGTAAAACCGCTTTAATCCGGCTGAAACGCAGAAATATGCAATAAAAACAGAATTTCACTCCTAAACTCACTATTTTAACTAGGTACAAATAGCTGATTGAAAATCTTGTATATAAGGTTAATTTGTAATTATTTACGTGTTTGCATCATATATATCGTAAATTTATTGAATTAATGGTAATAAACGGAAAATGATTGAAAACGCGGAAATACGTCCAAATATTACCTAAATCGTTGATATTTAGATGAAATCTGGCATATTTTCGGTATAAAAAATTGTAATTTCAAACTGCGAATAAGTGCAGAGAGCCAGAATTTGGCTCCGAAATATGGCTCAATCATCGAATTTGGAATGTTTGGGATATTTAGAAAACTGCAGTGAGGGTTTGGGCAAAATATGACCCATCGCCGGTCTCATTAACATTTTAGTTAATTCTAATGAAAACACATTGATTTGTGTGACTTGAACTAATAATGGACTATCTCGTCGTTTTTCTCACGTTTTTAAGGATTGCCAGTTTATTGTTATTATTTCATTACATATGCGACAAATCTGATGTATACGCGTAATTAATTGCAAATTCACATTAAATACATTATTTTCAATAAACCATTCGTACCTCGTTACAAAATCGACTAAGATATTGATTAGGAGAGAAACCCGGTTTTTATTGCATATTTCGACGTTTCAGCCGCATTAGAGCTGATGCGGAGAAGGCAACGGCAACTTGTCTGATTAGAGCTAAAACAGCTCTAATGCGGCTGAAACGTCGAAATATGCAATAAAAACAAGGTTTCTCTCCTAATCAATGTCCTACTCGCTACTTTACCGAGATACAAATGGTTGGTTAAAAATTATGTATTTAATGTGCATTTGCAATTAAATACTAGTTTGCATCATATATATCGTATATGTAGTGAATTCGTTCACTACATGCGAGAGTTAGGGCTTACTTCCGCCGTTGACCCGTTGAACCTCCTCCAGTCTCCGGCAATGTTCTGGCACAGAGAAAGCTCCAACGGGTAAACGGCGGGAGTAAGCCCCCCGCTCTCGCATGTAGTGAACGAATTCACTACATATATTCAATCAACCAATCGTACCTCGTTAAAATAGCGAGTAATATATTGATGAGAGAAACCCTCTTTTTATTGCATATTTCGACGTTTCAGCCGCAATAGAGCTGATGCGGAGGAGGCAACGGCAACTTGTCATTAAATTTACCCGACGCTAAAGATTTACCTGACGCTAAAACCGCTCTAATCCGGCTGAAACGTCGAAATATGCAATAAAAACAGGGTTTCTCTCCTAATCAATATCTTACTCGCTAATTTAACGAGGCACGAATGGTTGATTGAAAATAATGTATTTAATGTGAATTTGCAATTAATTACTCGTATACATCAGATTTGTCGCATATATATATATATATATATATATATATATATATATATATATATATATATATATATATATATATATATATATTATATATATATATATATATATATATATATATATATAACTGAAAACTCACACCCCAGAAGTGACTCGAACCCATACTCCCAGGAGCAACGCAACTGGTATGTACAGGGATGCCTTAAACCACTTGACCATCACGACCGGACATAAGGAAGTGATAGCCTGAGCTATATGAACCACTTCCCCGCCGGCACCTGGATGGTTATCTTGGGCATAGCATTTTATCAAATCACCTCTTTTTTTGGGGCAACACGTGAGGAACACAAATGCAAACAAGCCTGAATGGTCCCCAGGACTAGATACAACTGAAAACTCACACCCCAGAAGTGACTCGAACCCATACTCCCAGGAGCAACGCAACTGGTATGTACAGGGATGCCTTAAACCACTTGACCATCACGACCGGACATAAGGAAGTGATAGCCTGAGCTATATGAACCACTTCCCCGCCGGCACCTGGATGGTTATCTTGGGCATAGCATTTTATCAAATCACCTCATTTTTTGGGGCAACACGTGAGGAACACAAATGCAAACAAGCCTGAATGGTCCCCAGGACTAGATACAACTGAAAACTCACACCCCAGAAGTGACTCGAACCCATACTCCCAGGAGCAACGCAACTGGTATGTACAGGGATGCCTTAAACCACTTGACCATCACGACCGGACATAAGGAAGTGATAGCCTGAGCTATATGAACCACTTCCCCGCCGGCACCTGGATGGTTATCTTGGGCATAGCATTTTATCAAATCACCTCTTTTTTTGGGGCAACACGTGAGGAACACAAATGCAAACAAGCCTGAATGGTCCCCAGGACTAGATACAACTGAAAACTCACACCCCAGAAGTGACTCGAACCCATACTCCCAGGAGCAACGCAACTGGTATGTACAGGGATGCCTTAAACCACTTGACCATCACGACCGGACATAAGGAAGTGATAGCCTGAGCTATATGAACCACTTCCCCGCCGGCACCTGGATGGTTATCTTGGGCATAGCATTTTATCAAATCACCTCTTTTTTGGGGCAACACGTGAGGAACACAAATGCAAACAAGCCTGAATGGTCCCCAGGACTAGATACAACTGAAAACTCACACCCCAGAAGTGACTCGAACCCATACTCCCAGGAGCAACGCAACTGGTATGTACAGGGATGCCTTAAACCACTTGACCATCACGACCGGACATAAGGAAGTGATAGCCTGAGCTATATGAACCACTTCCCCGCCGGCACCTGGATGGTTATCTTGGGCATAGCATTTTATCAAATCACCTCTTTTTTGGGGCAACACGTGAGGAACACAAATGCAAACAAGCCTGAATGGTCCCCAGGACTAGATACAACTGAAAACTCACACCCCAGAAGTGACTCGAACCCATACTCCCAGGAGCAACGCAACTGGTATGTACAGGGATGCCTTAAACCACTTGACCATCACGACCGGACATAAGGAAGTGATAGCCTGAGCTATATGAACCACTTCCCCGCCGGCACCTGGATGGTTATCTTGGGCATAGCATTTTATCAAATCACCTCTTTTTTGGGGCAACACGTGAGGAACACAAATGCAAACAAGCCTGAATGGTCCCCAGGACTAGATACAACTGAAAACTCACACCCCAGAAGTGACTCGAACCCATACTCCCAGGAGCAACGCAACTGGTATGTACAGGGATGCCTTAAACCACTTGACCATCACGACCGGACATAAGGAAGTGATAGCCTGAGCTATATGAACCACTTCCCCGCCGGCACCTGGATGGTTATCTTGGGCATAGCATTTTATCAAATCACCTCTTTTTTTGGGGCAACACGTGAGGAACACAAATGCAAACAAGCCTGAATGGTCCCCAGGACTAGATAGCACTTCCCCCCTTCCCAGGAAGAACCACTTCCCCGCCGGCATCCAGGTGCCGGCGGGGAAGTGGTTCATATAGCTCAGGCTATCACTTCCTTATGTCCGGTCGTGATGGTCAAGTGGTTTAAGGCACTTAAACCACTTGACCTTAAAACCACTTGAGTGGTTTAAGGCACTTTAAGGCCGCGGGGACACTAAAAAAAAAGCCCCGAAATCATCTCAAGATAACCTCAAGATAACCTCCCAAACATCCCAAATTCGACGCTTGATCCATATTTTGGTGCCAAATTTTGGCGCTCGGCACGTATTCGCAGTTTGAAATTACGACTTTTTATACCGAAATTATGCCAATTACTGAGCAATATTTTGGAGCCAAATTCTGGCTCTCTGCATGTATTCGCAGTTTGAAATTACGACTTTTATGCCGAAAATATGCCAATTGCTGAAAGCAGCGAAGGATCGCATTTTGCCCATACCCTCCCTGTAGTTTTTAAAATATTCCAAACAACCCAAGTTCGATGCGATGGGTCACATTTTATCCAAGCCCCCCATCGCTGTTTTCAAAATATCCCAAACGTCCAAAATTCGACCCTTGAGCCACATTTTGGAGGCAAATTCTGTCTCTCTGCACGTATTCGCAGTCTGAAATTACGACTTTTTATACCGAAAATATGCCAATTACTGAATTGATGGATCACATTTTTCCATCAATTACTGATGGATCACATTTTTCCCAAACCCTCCCTGCAGTTTTCAAAATATCCCAAACATCCCAAATTCGACGCTTCAGCAATATTTTGGAGCCAAATTCTGGCTCTCTGCACGTATTCGCAGTTTGAAATAACGAATTTTATACCGAAAATAGAGCAATTACTGAGCGCAGCGATGGGTCACATTTTGCCCAAACCAACCCTGAAGTTTTCAAAATATCCCAAACATCCCAAATTCCAAGATTGAGCCATATTTGAGAGCCAAATTCTGGCTCTCTGCAAATATTCGCAGTTTGAAATTACGAATTTTTATATCGAAAATATGTCAATTACCGAGAGCGACGATGAGTCAAATTTTGACCAAACCCCCCTGCAGTTTAAAAATATATCACAAACTTCCCAAATTCGACCCTTGAGCCATGTTTTGGAGCCAAATTCTGGCTCTCTGCACGTATTCGCAGTTTGAAATTACGACTTTTTATACCGAAAATATGCCAATTACTGAGAGCGGTGATGGGTCACATTTTGCCCAAACCCCCCTGCAGTTTTAAAATATATCACAAACATCCCAAATTCGACCATTGAGCCATATTTTGGAGCCAAATTCTGGCTCTCTGTAGGTATTCGCAGTTTTAAAATAAGACTTTTATACCGAAAATATGCCAATTACTGAAAGCGGAGATGGATCACATTTAGCCCAAACCCTCCCTCCAGTTTTCAAAATATCCCAAACATCCCAAATTCGACCCTTGTGCCATATTTTGGAGCCAAATTCTGGCTCTCTGCACGTAATCGCAGTTTGAAATTGCGACTTTTTATACCGAAAATATGCCAATTACTGAAAGCGACGATGGATCACATTTTTCCAAAACCCTCCCAGCAGTTTTCAAAATATCCCAAACATCCCAAATTCAACGCTTCAGCAATATTTTGGAGCCAAATTCTGGCTCTCAGCACGTATTTGCAGTTTGAAATAACGAATTTTATACCGAAAATAGAGCAATTACTGAGCGCGGCGATGGGTCACATTTTGCCCAAACCCACCCTGAAGTTTTCAAAATATCCTAAACATCCCAAATTCGACGATTGAGCCATATTTGAGAGCCAAATTCTGGCTCTCTGCACATATTCGCAGTTTGAAATTACGAACTTTTATACCGAAAATATGCCAATTACTTAGAGCGACGATGGGTCAAATTTTGCCCAAACCCCCCTGCAGATTTAAAACATATCACAAACTTCCCAAATTCGCCCCTTGAGCCATGTTTTGGAGCCAAATTCTGGCTCTCTGCACGTATTCGCAGTTTGAAATTACGACTTTTTATACCGAAAATATGCCAATTACTGAGAGCGGTGATGGGTCACATTTTGCCCAAACCCCAACTGCAGTTTTCAAAATACCCCAAACATTCTAAATTCGACGATTGAGCTATTTTTTGGAGCCAAATTCTGGCTCTCTGCACTTATTCGCAGTTTGAAATTACGACTTTTTATACCGTAAATATGCCAATTACTGAGAGCAGCGATGGGTCACATTTTGCCCAAACCCCCCTGCAGTTTTCAAAATATCCCAAACATATCAAATTCGACCCTTGAGCCATATTTTGGAGCCAAATTCTGGCTCTCAGCACGTATTAGCAGTTTGAAATTACGACTTTTTATACCCAAAATATGCCAATTACTGAGAACGGCGATGGGTCTCATTTTGCACAATCTCCCACTGCAGTTTCCCAAATATCCCAAACATCCCAAATTCGAAGATTGAGCCATATTTTGGAGCCAAATTCTGGTTCTATGCACGTATTCGCAGTTTGAAATTACGACTTTTTATACCGAAAATATGCAAATTACTGAAAGCAGCGAGGGAACGCATTTTGCTCAAACCCTCCCTGCAGTTTTCAAAATATCTCAAACATATCAAATTCGACCCTTGAGCCATATTTTGGAGCCAAATTCTGGCTATCGGCACGTATTCGCAATTTGAAATTACTACTTTTTATACCGAAAATATGCCAATTACTGAGAGCAGCGATGGGTCTCATTTTGCCCAAACTCTCCATCGCAGTTTTCAAAATATCCCAAACTTCCCAAACTCGACCCTTGAACCATATTTAGAAGCCAAATTCTGGCTCTCTGCACTTATTCGCAGTTTGAAATTACGACTTTTTATACCGAAAATATGCCAATTGCTGAGAGCAGCGATGGGTCACATTTTGCCCAAACCCCCTGCAGTTTAAAAAAATATCACAAACATCACAAATTTGACACTTGAGCCATATTTTGGAGCCAAATTCTGGCTCTCTGCACATATTCGCAGTTTGAAATTACGAATTTTTATACTGAAAATATGCCAATTACTGAGAGCAGCGATGGGTCATATTTTGCCCAAACCCCCACTGCAGTTTTCAAAATGTCCCAAACATTCTAAATTCGACGATTGAGCTATATTTTGGAGCCAAATTCTGGATCTCTGCACTTATTCGCAGTTTGAAATTACTACTTTTTATACCGTAAATATGCCAATTACTGAGAGCAGCGAGAGGTCACATTTTGCCCAAACTCCTTGCAGTTTTAAAATATATCTCAAACATCCCAAATTCGAGTCTTGAGCCATATTTTGGAGCCAAATGTGACCCATCGCCGCTCTCAGTAATTGTCATATTCTCGGTATAAAAAGTCGTAATTTCAAACTGCGAATACGTATAGAGAGCCAGAATTTGTCTCCAAAATATCTCTCAAGGGTCAAATTTGTGATGTTTGTGATATTTTTTTAAACTGCAGGGGGGTTTGGGCAAAATGTGACCCATCGCTGCTCTCAGCAATTGGCATATTTTAAAATATTGCTGATGCGTCAAATTTGGGATGTTTGGGATATTTTGAAAACTGCAGGGAGGGTTTGGGAAAAATGTGATCCATCGCCGTTGTCAGTAATTGGCATATTTTCGGTATAAAAAGTCGTAATTTTAAACTACGAATACGTGCACAGAGCCAGAATTTGGCTCCAAAATATGGTTCAAGCGTCGCATTTGGGATGTTTGGGATATTTTGAAAACTGCAGGGAGGGTTTGGGCTAAATATGATCCATCGCCGCTTTCAGTAATTGGCATATTTTCGGTATAAAAAGTCGTAATTTCAAACTGCGAATATGTGCAGAGAGCCAAAATTTGGGTCCCAAATATGGCTCAAGCTACGAATTTGGGATGTTTGGGATATTTTTAAAACTTCAAGGAGGTTTGCGCAAAATGTGACTCATCGCCACTCTCAGTAATTGGCATATTTTCGGTATAAAAAGTCGTAATTTCAAACTGCGAATAAGTGCAGAGAGGCAGAATTTGGCTCCAAAATATGGCTCAAGGGTCGAATTTTGAATGTTTGTGTTATATTTTCAAACTGCAGGGGAGTTTGAGGAAAATCTGACCCATCGCCGCTCTCAGAAGTTGGTTTATTTTCGATATAAAAATTCGTAATTTCAAACTGCGAATACGTGCAGAGAGGCAGAATTTGGCTCCAAAATATGGCTCAAGGGTCGAATTTGGGATGTTTGGGATATTTTGAAAACTGCAAGTGGGTTTGGGCAAAATGTGACCCATCGCCGCTCTCAGTAATTGGAATATTTTCGGTATAAAATTCGTAATTTCAAACTTCGAATACGTGCCGACAGCCAGAGTTTAGCTCCGAAATATGGATCAAGCGTCTAATTTAGAATGTTTGGAATATTTTGAAAACTGCAGGGAGGGTTTTGGCAAAATGCGATCCCTTGCAGCTTTCAGTAATTAGCATATTTTCGGTATAAAAAGTAGTAATTTCAAACTGCGAATACGTCCTGAGAGCCAGAATTTGGCTCCAAAATATGGCTCAAGGGTCGAATTTGGGATGTTTGAGATATATTTTAAAACTGCAGGGGGGTTTGGGCAAAATGTTACTCATCGCTGCTCACAGTAATTGGCATATATACGATATAAAATTCGTAATTTCAAACTGCGAATAAGTGCAGAGAGCCAGAATTTGGCTCCAAATAATAGCTCAATTGTTGAAATATGAATGTTTGGGGTATTTTGAAAACTGCAGTGGGGGTTTGGGCAAAATATGACCCATCGCCGCTCTCAGTAATTGGCATATTTTCGGTATAAAATTCGTAATTTCTATTTGCGAATACGTGCAGAGAGCCAGAATTTTGCTCCAAAATATGGCTCAAGCGTCGCATTTGGGATGTTTGGGATATTTTGAAAACTGCAGGGAGGGTTTGGGCTAAATGTGATCCATCGCCGCTTTCAGCAATTGGCATATTTTCGGTATAAAAATCTTAATTTATAACTGCGAATACGTACAGAGAGCCAGAATTTGGCTCCAAAATATGGCTCAATGGTCGAATTTGGAATGTTTGTGATATATTTTAAAACTGCAGGGGGGTTTGGGCAAAATGTGACCCATCACCGCTCTCAGTAATTGGCATATATTCGGTATAAAAATTCGTAATTTTAAACTGCGAACATGTGCAGAGAGCCAGAATTTGGCTCCCAAATATGGCTCAAGCTTCGTATTTGGGTTGTTTGGGATATTTTGAAAACTGAAGGGAGGGTTTGGGCAAAATGTGACCCATCGCCGCTCTCAGTAATTGGCATATTTTCGGTGTAAAAATCTTAATTTAAAACTGCGAATACGTACAGAGAGCCAGAATTTGGCTCAAAATATGGCTCAATGGTCGAATTTGGATGTTTTGATATATTTTAAACTGCAGGGGGGTTTGGGCAAAATGTGACCCATCACCGCTCTCAGTAATTGGCATATTTTTCGGTATAAAGAATCGTAATTTCAAACTGCGAAACGAAAGCGTGCGTGAGCCAGATTTGGCTCCAAAATATGGCTGCCAGGGTCAAATTTGGGATGTTTCGGATATTTTGAAACTTCAGGGGGGTTTGGGCAAAATGTGACCCATCGCCGCTCTCAGTAATTGGCAAATTTTCTGTATAAAATTCGTAATTTCAAACAGCGAATACGTGCAGAGCCAGAATTTGGCTCCAAAATATGGCCTAAACATCGAATTTGGGATGTTTGGGATATTTTGAAAACTGAAGGGAGGGTTTTGGCTATATATGATCCATTGCTGCTTTCAGTAATGGGATATTTTCGGTATAAATTTCGTATTTCAAACTGCGAATACGTGCAGAGATAGTAAAATTTGGCTCCAAACATGCTCAGGGCCGAATTTGGATTAGTTTGTGATAAATTTTAAAAATGCAGGGGGGTTTGGGCAAAATTTGACCAATCGCCGCTCTCAGTAATTGGTCTATTTTCGGTTTAAAATTCGTTATTTCAGAATGCGAATACGTGCAGAGAGCCAGAATTTGGCTCCAA
>WNGS01053963.1:0-10402 GCA_020271785.1 Procambarus virginalis
TAATCACCTACTCGCGTCACTACCGAACAAAACCACACCAACACTTACCATCACTCACCCTCCAATCACCCTGAGAGTAGAAATTATCCCAAAACACTAATCACCACAGAGGCTCATGTGATCCAGTACACGTCCATTAGCACACAAATGGGAGACAAGTTACCAAACAAAAGAACGTAATTTTAAAATCTAAACTAAGAGGATTCCAAATCCACACATACTATATATGTGAGACCATTACCTGTGTATGCAGCGACAGCAGGGAACCCACACCTTATGAAGCATAATGAAACTTGATGATGAAAACATGTTCAAAGTTTGCCACAAGATTATACCAGAATTGAAGAGGGCCTCAGCTTCGAGGACAGTGTTGAGAGGAACAATCTTAAAGGATGGGAAAAAAAGAAAGGGAAGAGAGAGAGAGAGAGAGAGAGAGGATAAAAAAAATATATATAAAAAAACGAGAGAGAGAGAGATGGAGACGAGGATGAGAGAGAGAGATGAATGAGAGAGGAGATAGAGGAGAGAGAGGGAGACGGAGAAGAGAGATAGGAGAGAGATGGAGAGATAGGAGAGAGAGAGGAGAGAGAGACCGACAGACAGACAGACAGAGGGGAGTACTCTTAACCTACGTACCAAGCTCTTGCAGAGAACGTAGATAACAGTTACAACAAAGGAATCCATTAAATGTAAAAGACGTAAGATGTGAATAAATCACTACAACGAGGCACCGTACTTACTAGACCAGTCGAACTTTTAGCATGACTATAATTCTTGCATCATGTATATTATTACCAGATGTGTCCTTCAGGTTCTTGATAGTGTGAAGCAGCCAACTATGGAGAAGGAAAGGGTCTCTGGCGACGATGGCCTCCACCAGAAGAAAACCAAGTCAGTCCGCTTCGCAGATAGTATCATCAGTCAGGTACACGTCCGTGAGGACTGGGCCTACGAGAGATGGGTGTTTAGGAAAGAGGGGAAGAACTGGATTGCCGCCGGCTCATTCCGCCGCCGATTTGGCAGAAGGTGTCGCGCGACCGAAAACTTGCTGAAGGCCGATATGGTCTTTGACCTCCTGCACAGGGAGACAATATTTGCCCAGAGATTTAGGGATGCTTCTCTCACAGAGTTATTTGTTAAATGATTATCTGAAAATAATTTTTTTTGTTTAAAATAAACATATTCGCCTATAATTTGATTTTTTTATTGTCGACTTAACATAACGGATAGCTCGTGTGTGGGTGTGTGTGTAATCACCTGTTGTGCTTGCAGGGTGAGCTCTGGCTCTTTGGTCCCGCCTCTCAACGTCAATCAACAGGTGTACAGTTCCTGAGCATATTGGGCTCTATCATATCTACACTTGAAACTGTGCATGGAGTCAGCCTCCACCACATCACTTCCTAATGCATTCCATTTGTCAACCACTCTGACACTAAAAAAGTTCTTTCTAATATCTCTGTGGCTCATTCGGGCACTCAGTTCCACTGTGTCCCCTAGTGTGGTGCCCCTTGTGTTAACAGCCTTAAACAGCCTGTCTTTATCTATCTTATCAATCTTTGAGAATCTTGAATGTGGTGATCTTGTCTCCCCCTAACTCTTCTGTCTATCAGCGAAATGAGGTTTAAGTGTGTACTCACCTAGTTGTACTCACCTAGTTGTGCTTGCGGGGGTTGAGCTCTGGCTCTTTGGTCCCGCCTCTCAACCGTCAATCAACAGGTGTACAGTTTCCTGAGCCTAATGGGCTCTATCATATCTACACTTGAAACTGTGTATGGAGTCAGCCTCCACCACATCGCTTCCTAATGCATTCCATTTGTCAACCACTCTGACACTAAAAAAGTTCTTTCTAATATCTCTGTGGCTCATTTGGGCACTCAGTTTCCACCTGTGTCCCCTAGTGCGTGTGCCCCTTGTGTTAAACAGCCTGTCTTTATCAACCCTGTCGATTCCCCTGAGAATCCTGAATGTGGTGATCATGTCCCCCCTAACTCTTCTGTCTTCCAACGAAGTGAGGTTAATTCCTGCAGTCGCTCCTCGTAGCTCATACCTCTCAGCTCGGGTACTAGTCTGGTGGCAAACCTTTGAACCTTTTCCAGTTTAGTCTTATGCTTGACTAGATAGGGACTCCATGCTGGAGCCGCATACTCCAGGATTGGTCTGACATATGTGGTATATAATGTTCTGAAAGTTTCCTTACACAAGTTTCTAAAGGCCGTTCTTATGTTAGCCAACCTGGCATATGCTGCTGATGTTATCCTCTTGATATGAGCTTCAGGGGACAGGTCTGGCGTGATATCAACCCCCAGGTCTTTCTCTCTCTCTGACTCGAAGTATTTCATCTCCCAAATGATACCAGATGTGGTGTGTGTGTGTGTGTGTGTGTGGTGTCTGTGTGTTGTCTGTGTGTGTGTGTGCGTGCGTTCGTGCGTGTGTGTGTTTGTATGTGTGTGTGTGTGTGTGGAAAATATTAGTTAGTAACAGTTGATTATTGATTGACAGTTTGCAGGCCGAAAGAGCAGAGCTCAACCCCATACAAGCACAACTACGTGAATAGCCACTATATCCTCACTGCAACCATCTTCACTACACACACTATACTGAAACCATCTTCACTACACACACTATACTGTAACCATCTTCACTACACTCACTATACTGTAACCATCTTCACTACACTCACTATACTGTAACCATCTTCACTACTCACTATACTGTAATCATCTTCACTACACACACACTATACTGTAACCATCTTCATTATACACACACTATACTGTAACCATCTTCACTGCACACTATCTTCACAGTAACGATCTTCAATACACACTATTTTTCACTGTAACTATTTTCACTATACACTATCTTCACTACACACTATTTTTCACTGTAACCATCTTCTCTAAACTATTTTCACTTTAACCATCTTCACTACACACTATCTTCACTGTAACCACCTTCACTACACACAAAAACTTCACTGTAATCATTTTCACTTCACACAATATCTTCACTGTAATCATCTTCATTATACACTAGTTTCATCACTGTAACTTTACAACACAGTCGTCATCGGTGTCGATCTTCACTACAAATGACTATCATCACTAACCCTATTTACTACGCACTATCTTCACCACTGTATTCATCTTATCTAGTCACAACCATCATCACTGTAACCGTATTTACTTCACACAACCTGAAACACTAAACATCTACACTGTAACGACCAGCCTCGTAACTGTAGCCATGTTCCCTAAATACTTAACTTCTCATCACCACCACCACACAACACCCACCACCAACACACACATCACCACCACCAATATCTACCATCACTATACATCACCACCACACACCACCATTACACATCACCAATACACATCACCACCACACAACACACATCACCATCACTACACTTCACCACCATCGCAATACATCATACAACACCTACCATCACTATACATCACCACCACACAACACCCCACCACCATCACTATACATCACCACCACACAACTCCTACCCTCACTACACATCACCACAAAACTCCCACCACCACCACCACCATGTGAGGGGATGGTTCACCAGCTCACTTACAATAGTGCTCTTATGCCTGTGGGAGTCCAGTACACTTGTTAAGTGCACTTGTTAAGTGTGCGGACTTAACTTTGGTAACCAGCAACCGAAACATCTAGTGTTTGAGCTCGCGTGAGAGCCCCAGTCATCAGCAGTCCAGAAATGTTACCGTGGCCGTGGTAGCATGTCTGTGGACAGAGATAGAGCCGATAGCATCTCTCATTGTATAGCTAGGGCGAGACTCTAGTTTGCGCGGGAAAACAGTTAGGCCTGGCGTGGGTAGCTGCGGGCCACCCGCGCGCTAGCCACTTGAGGCGTCGCCATGGAAACAGACGCCATCTTAGTAAACATCTTGAGCCGCCATGTTGGTCGGCCATCTTGGAGTTGCCCTAGGGGCTATGCTACACCGTCGCTGATTGGAGGAGAGGGGTAGGCCCCAGTATGCCTTCCTCTCATTGGTTATTCCGAGGAATACGCGGGAATCGACGGTGTGAGCGTCATTCTGGAGGAGCCATCACCCTGTCAAGACGCTCCTATGCACATTGTGGCCGCTTGTGTATAGGGCGTCGGGGTGGCTTAATTAACTACTCAGCTGCTGCACCTCCTGCTTCATCTACGACAGCGGTCGTCACAGAATCCGGCCGAAGTCGTCGCTTGGAGGGGAAAAGACAGTGTACAGTGGGTAGAGAAGATCTTGTGATCGGTCTGGGATCGTGGGGTAACGTGCATACGAGCAGTAACAGACTCGTAGATCCCATACCAGTGATGATTAGACTTGCTAGTGCTCTGTAGCAGTCGATGGGAACGGGGAAATAAGTGTTAGTGCTTTAAGGCAGATTTCCCATGTTTGTTTAAGACGATATCATTGTGCGCGTCACCTGTGTACGAACGCTTCACTTACCGGTGGGTCGAGGGTACGAAACAAGCCGTGTTGTGGGAGGGTTCGGTGCGCGCCATTGTACGAACGATACCGCGGAGGTACCAACCAGCCAGCCTACCACCACTGAGCCAGCCACCCATAGCGGGGTGCCTGATGTATGGGAATGGTGTGTGTAAGCCGGCAGTATGAATGTAAGTACCTATGTGTGTATTTCTGGTGATTAGTAGTCTCTAAAGCTTGAATTCGAGGTCAAGTGTTCCGTCGCATTGTCACGCAGCACCTGTAGGTGAAGTGAAGTGTGGACGAGGAGATAATCACCCTTGTTGTCATCTCGTCAGTCCTGAGGGACGTACGTCTTGTGAGCACAGACGTACAGAGTGTGTGTGTGTGTGGGTACACACGGGAACAGAGTATATACATAGATTAGCCAAGGACTGAGAGGATGTCCATGTAATAATTATATTATTCCATTGTGGTAATTATTCATTCTTGATCGTCCGTGGGACGGAGTGATATCATTTCATGTGTAGTCTTGCAGGTGTGGAATTTCAACACTGAGCGCTCAGGTATGTGGTAACGTCAGTGATTCCTGGCAATGATTATTGTGGAGTGGCCCACAGTGTGGTTTTAATTAATTTGTATTGTTCCCAGGGGCCGTGAGAAGTGTGATTATATATATATATTGTGGTTGCAGTATTAACGTAATTTTGGTAGAATTTGGTGAGTGACGAGGCTGTCGGGAGTGACAGCCCTCGCTCTGTCGAGTAACGTAAAACTCGGGAGTGTTTATTCGGCATGCGTGATCGATAAATCACTCACCCATGTGATTTAGGAGTGCGAGATCTCCTTAGTGTTCCCAATAACGTTTGATAGCTGTAGGCTACATGTGTCAGCAGTAATTGTATATATATATATATATATATATATATATATATATATATATATATATATATATATATATATATATATATCGTAGTGTCACGGTGCCCAGTGTTATTGTGTTATTTACTGTGTGGTTATTGCAAATTTGGGACCTATGTTCTAGGGGTTATTGAGAGCACTGGGGTCATTTGCAACAGTAAATAAGTAAGTGTTGAGCAGTATTCTAATACTTGGAAATTAGAGTACTTGCCGTGTGTGTTGTTGCAAAGGGGTTGTCATTGTTAGTGATTGTTGCTAGAGTTGAGCAATCACCGTGGGTAACTGCAGTTCAGTAAAGTCATTGTGGGGGCAGTGTTCTAGAGGGTTCATGTCCTGTATGTTATTTTACTAGGTTCTGCAGTATTGTCATTGCAACCGGATTGTAACGTAAATCACTGTGATTTGTTAGTGTGATTTCATTGTCGTGGGTGAACTCGGCTGTAGACGAGTACTTGGATATACATATATTCTCCTGTTTATCTGGTAGGACATCGAAGTCCAGTATTCAGTGAGGTGATTGCGAGGCAATTAATATAACGTAACCGAGGGAACGCCCATTGCTTAAGAGAATTTGTTCTTTTACAATATGAGTAACGTAGAATACGCTTGGGTTAATTTACTTTCCTGCAAGCAGCTACGGTAGTCTCAAGGAGCCTAGCCACCAGCCAGATAAGAATTAGAGTATTGTCTGTCGTAATTAACGGTCAGTGGGCCGGGTAATTGACGTGTTTCAGGAAGTCAAAGTAATTAATCTCGATCCTTGTTGATCGACTCACACGAAGGCTACATTGTTCCATTAACGTAACGTCGTTATTTATGTCCGGAAGTACCGGCACTTGATTGACTCGTGGGAAGAGTAACGTCATTTAGAATAACGTAAACGTGGTGCCTAATTACTGTTATTAGCCACCTGAATTGGTCTGAGTATGGAAGGCTCAGACGGAATTCATACCTTAATGTAAATTGCTGAGCCAGTGTGAAAGGTTGCGTATTTAACTGTTTAATTATTGATCTTGAGGATAGTAATTAATTACTCTAAAGGTAATCACGAGTGATTACCGTTCTCTTAGCACTTTGGACATTGTAAATCAGAGTTTACCATCGCTGAGTGATTAGTAACCGATTAACGTAAATTAACGTAACTAGTAAAGAGATTAATCAGCTGTCTTGTAGTACAGGGATTAATGGGATTTTCTCACTGAATGCTCGACGGGTAGAGTGTTGTGTAATTTCCGCGTTACTAGTGACAGTTGTAAGAGAAGGTTATTAAATTAACGTAAATGTTATTGTTATTAACGTAAATCAATTGTATTGATTGTTGATCGTCCGTGGGACGAAGTGTTAACGTAAAGATTAATTTGAGGAAGGGTGCTGGAGTTGCCAGTGAACCCATTAGTTATTGATGTCATTGAAAGGCTACTGATTTGATTGCATTGCAACCGCTATTGCAGGTGTAGACTGCACTGAGGCGTAGAACAGTTAGGAGGTTACTGGAGACGTGTTTCAGAACTCACTGTGTCATTTGTTGTAATTGTGATTATAGATCTGTTAGTTCTTGTTGCTTGTTGATTCCTCTGTGGGCACGCTTATGTTCGAGTTAGTTCATTATGCAGTCCGAGGGGCTGGTGTCTAGCTGTCATTGATAGTGTCACAGGAAGGATTTCGAGTAACGTCATTGACATTCTTTTGTTTGTTGTAGTAGTTAGTACTTTATTGAATAAACTAAGTTGTTATGTTAACACTGTCTTTTCGTTACACCCCCACACATTATTATTGTTATGCAAATGTTCTTCACACTCGACTATTGGAGACTTATTTCTGAGCTTTGGATCAAATATACGGCACTACACAACAATAAATTATTGTTGTGAGAGCCCAGGACCTACTCGTTAGATTCGCTTCGGCGAGTTACGAAGGTCGACGACCCAAGTGGAGGGGATTTCAATTTCATTGGGGTCTCGGCGTTTGCTCGCGCCTAGTCAATTGTTCGTACAGGGTCCCAAAGTGAGGAATGAGCTGCTTACTACACTGGTGTGTTAGCTAAGCAAGTCCTTCCTCAGGCGACCTAGTTGAATATCACGACAGGAATAATGGTTAAAGAATAAAGAAAATTCTTAGAAATTTTCCGAGCTCAATTCCTTATACCAATTGTATTTATTCCAATGTACTGACGTAAGTCAGCACAGCTACAAAACTCTCACAACGTGGCGCCCAACGTGGGGCCGTAGACTTTTGATTCATAATCAGGAAAGTAAGACTCATCAAGTCGAGAAACCTAGGAAGAAAGGTGTGCAGAACATTGCAGAACAATATTGGTGTGGGTGTGTTTGTTGTCGGTTAGCAGGATTAGGTACACACACACCACACACACAGAATGGATGAGGATTATAGGGATAAGTACATATATCTGTATGTGACTAGGTATGGCGTGCTGCCAAAGGATAGAGACGTTCGCACAGATGAGGAATGTCGGCAGTATGTTGAGGACCATAATGCCTATGTACAGCGTGTACTTCTAGAAAGAGCAAACAGAAGTGATCTAGGGGACAAGGGAGCTCCCCTAGCCGACCGTGGTATAGTCGGTATGTCAGGGGGTGTAGGATTGAGTCCACCCCAGGAGAAGGAAGGGGAGTCGCGACCCCAGCCTAGGCTAAGGACTGATTCCTTGGGCCACAGAAACGTTTCATATGAAGTCAATCGGATACCAGAACATTTGCACAGGATGGGGACTGAACAACCCCAGGAGGAATTCACTTTACAGTACCTTGCAGCTCAAGCTGATGCTATGGAACTGCAAGGAGTGGATAAGGCCAAATTTGTGGCCGACATGTGGAATGCCCACCACGAGAGATTGACTAGATTGGAAATTGCAAGAGTGCAATCACAGGCAAGGACGGGGAGTCAAACCCCTCCTACCGCGCCAAGCTCAGAGGTACCGGCGCTGGAAGTAGAGATACCTCCTCTATTGCCAAGAGAGGAGAAGATCGATCCTAGGGATGCATACCTAGATCGATGTGTGACAAAGGTTGAACAGTTCACTCAAGCTCCAAGTACGGGAGCCAAACCTAAAGAAAGTAAGTCTAAGGGACACCAACAGAAACCCAAGGTTAAGGGACCCAAGTGCTTCACATGCAGCATGACAGGTCACCGAGCAGCTAAGTGCCCGAGCAACACTAGGCGTAAGACTAAGAAGGTGACCAAGGTGCAAGTTACAGGCATGAGTATCGTGGGAGGTGATGCCCTGAGACACACACTCGAGTTAACTAGAGGAAGAGTTAATGGGCAATGGACGAGTGTCTTTCGAGACCGGGGTGCTACAGTTAACATGGTCAGGAGCAGTTTGGTTGGGCCTGAGAGTAGAACAGGTCGAAACCTCCGTGTCCAGTACCCAGATGGCACTGGTAAGGACATGGAAGAAGTGTCCGTGTTGGTAGACACCCCATATATCAAAGGTAAGATCAAAGCTGCACTAAGTAGGAAGGCAGTGTATGGACTTTTGATAGGTAATACTCCTGGTATAGAGAACCAGGTGGGTCTGTCCTGTGGAAATGACCCAGCGGAAACAGGAACAGGTGAGAGGAAGGTTAAACCCGCTGGCGTTGACACCAAGCGTCAGCCGGCCGGTCGAGCAGAGATCACCGCCGCCCAGACAGAAGAAGAGGCGCAGCAGGTGAAAGGAAACCGGATCCATCCTTCTCTCCCTATTGCACAGAAAACGAGAACTGACTCAGGGGGACTCAGATGGGTCTCACCAGCTGACGGTGATGTCACACGGCCGCCAGCTGAGGAAGTCAAGGTCGCCTCTTGTCAGGCGAAAGATCAGGTGCATGAGGTAAAAGGTAAAAAGAGCAATTTTCCTTCTTTCATTTCACAGAAAACGGGGGTGAGCCCAGTGAGACGGGTGTGGCCCGGATCAGCTGATCCCGCCACGACCTGTCCACCAGCCAGACCCGCGAGGGTTAACACCACTCAGGAAGGTAAACATCTGCTAGATGTTGCCAGTGGTGAGGCTAAGGTAGCTGTGGTTCCCACAAGTGAAGTGGATATTTTGGACCAATCTTTCAGGCTGTTGGAAGATCGTTCAGACAATCGAACGGTCGCTGAGAGATTGAAGAACGAGCAGGTCAGTGACTCAGTACTCAGTGAGGGGCGAGGTTTGACAGCTGCTGAAGAGGCCTCAGCCCAGTCAACTCAGTCGGTAGAGCAACCCGGTCTGAGAGTGACAGACAGATAGGAAGAAAGAACCTGTCACCTGGAAGTCACGACAGTCTGCTAACTGTCGGAATTGTGTCGGTAGAGTAGGGAAGGTGTGGAGTCTGTACTTCATTGGTAAGTTCATCCCAGTGTGCTATCCATTGTGTCCAGTATGACACAGACCTGTGGGGCGAGAGTGTGAGGGGACTGACGAAAGGAAGCTGCGAGGCGTCGAGCCGGCTTAACCTGGACCCAGAACCTGAGCACGACCGCACTACGGTCAGGAAGTACCACCCTGGACGAGCCAGTGACGTCACATCTTGTCCCGCGAGCCACCGACGTCAACAGAAAACGGATGGATCACCACCACCACACATTATATTGTAGAATGTCCCATACTGGCTGACTTTCGCCCCCCTGGGCTAAGGTATGCTGAACTTTGTAATTACTATATGAGTACTGGAACACTTGATGATATATTGGACTTGTACCCAAGATTGACCATGTAATAGATTAATTATACAATGTATGTGATGTAACTATATAACCTGAGCTTGTAAAAGCACCTTAATCGCCTTCAGTGATTAAGTGCTTAATTGCACACTAGTTTCTTTATCAGCTATCTCACCCTGTCAGAGTAAATGAGATAAATGTCTGTGAATGCATGTGTGTATATATGTATATGTGTGTGTATGTGTATGTATGGGTATAAAGTATATATGGAAGCTGATCAGAATTACATTTCACCTTTGTAAATGTACATTAATGACACTGTGTAGATGACACATCGAACACTTTATGTAAGGCATACATAAATCTGTGTATCTATGTAT
>WNGS01053973.1:37312-52063 GCA_020271785.1 Procambarus virginalis
TCTGGGAGTTCTACTCCCCAAGCCCGGCCCGAGGCCAGGCTTGACTTGTGAAAGTTTGGTCCACTAGGTCCAAGTACAGAGCCCTGTGGGACTCCACTGGTGACTTCACGCCAGTCTGAGGTCTCACCCCTCACTGTAACTCTCTGCTTCCTATTGCTTAGGTACTCCCTTATCCACTGGAGCGCCCTACCTGTTACTCCTGCCTGTTTCTCCAGCTTATGCATCAACCTTTTATGGGGTACTGTGTCAAAGGCTTTCCGACAGTCCAAAAAATGCAGTCCGCCCACCCTTCTCTTTCTTGCTTAATTCTTGTCACCTGATCGTAGAATTCTATCAAGCCTGTAAGGCAAGATTTACCCTCCCTGAACCCATGTTGATGGGTTGTCACGAAGTCTCTCTCTCCAGATGTGTTACTAGGTTTTTTCTCACAATCTTCTCCATCACCTTGCATGGTATACAAGTTAAGGACACTGGCCTGTAGTTCAGTGCCTCTTGTCTGTCACCCTTTTTGTATATTGGTACTACATTAGCAGTCTTCCATATTTCTGGTAGGTCCCCGTTTCCAGTGACTTACTATACACTATGGAGAGTGGTAAGCAAAGTGCTCCTGCACACTCTTTCAATACCCATGGCGAGATTCCATCCGGCCCAACAGCTTTTCTCACATCCAGCTCCAATAGGTGCTTTTTGACCTCATCTCTTGTAATTTCGAACCTATCCAAGGTCACCTGGTTTGCTGCCACCTCTCCCAGCGCCGTGATATCTCCCTGTTCTATTGTAAAGACCTCCTGGAACCTTTTGTTGAGTTCTTCACACACCTCTTTGTCATTCTCTGTGTACCTGTCCTCGCCCACCCTAAGTTTCATCACCTGTTCCTTCACTGTTGTCTTCCTCCTGATGTGACTGTGTAGTAGCTTTGGTTCAGTCTTGGCTTTATTAGCTATATCATTTTCATACCTTTTCTCAGCTGCTCTTCTCACACTGACATACTCGTTCCTGGTTCTCTGGTATCTCTCTCTACTTTCTGGTGTTCTGTTATTACGGAAGTTCCTCCATGCCCTTTTGTTCAGCTCCTTTGCTTTCATACATTCCCTATTAAACCACGGATTCTTCCTTTGCTTCTCTGTTTTTCCTGTCGGGCTGGGACAAACCTGCTTACAGCCTCCTGACATTTTTGGGTGACATAGTCCATCATGTCTTGTACGGACTTGGTTCCGAGTTCTGTGTCCCAATGTATATCCCATAGGAATTTATTCATCTCCTCATAGTTTCCCTTTCGGTACGCCAGCCCTTTGGTTCCCAGTTCTTTTTTGGGGGTGATAATTCCTAGCTCAACCAGGTACTCAAAGCTCAATACACTATGATCACTCATTCCCAAGGGGCTTCCAACTTAACTTCCCTTATATCCGACTCATTTAGGGTAAATATCAGATCAAGCAAGGCTGGTTCATCCCCCCCTCTCATTCTTGTCGGTCCCTTGACGTGTTGACTTAGAAAGTTTCTTGTTGCCACATCCAGCAGCTTAGCTCTCCATGTGTCTGGGCCTCCATGTGGGTCTCTTGTTCCCCCAATCTATCTTCCCATGGTTGAAGTCTCCCATGATTAGAAGTCTGGATCCGTTCCTGCTAGCCACAGAAGCTGCTCTCTATTATATTGATGGTGGCCATGTTGTTTCTATCATATTCCTGTCTGGGTCTTCTGTCATTCGGTGGGGGTTATATATGACTACTATTATAATTTTCTGTCCTCCAGTTGCAATGGTGCCTGATATGTAGTCACTGAAACCTTCACAGTTCTGAATTACCATCTCTTCGAAACTCCAACCTTCTCTTAGTAGCAAACCCACACCACCACCTCCTCTCCCTTCTCTCTCTTTCCTCACTACATAGTAGCCCTGTGGAAACACTGCGTTTGTTATGATTTTCGTTAGCTTTGTTTCGGCGAGTGCTATTATGTCTTGGTTTTCTTCTAGTGCCCATTCTCCTAGTTCACTAGTTTTATTTGTAATCCCATCTATGTTAGTGTACATCGCCTTGAAGCTCACTTTTTTCTGTTCATTTACATATCCCTTTCTAGGCGAGTATTCTACTGGTGTGGGAAGCTGTTCCGTGGGTGAGAGGATCTGTGAGGTGGTTTGCAGGGTCTCAGAGGGTTTGGGGTGGGGGGGGGGTGGGGGTTGAAGGGAAGGGGGGACAGGTAGGGTGTGGGTTAAGGAGATAGGGGGGACATGGAGGATACGGGGTGAGGGGGGAGGAGGAATAGGGAGGGTATGGGATGAAGGGGGAGGGGGACAGGGGAGGAAAGGTGGGAGGGGGGACATGATAGGAATGGGGAAGGGGTGACAGGGTAAGAATGGGGTTTGGGTGGGGGCAGGTAGGGTGAGGGGAAGGGAGGGTTTCTATGCAGAGGGGGGTGGTGGTGGTGCTGGGATGCTGGTATTGGGTTCCCCTCTTGTCTCTGGGACTGTTGTGTTGTGGGCTGTGATTTCCTGGTTTGCTCCTCTCCCTGCGCTTCCTCCTTGCCTCTGTTGCCCTGGCTCTCTCCTCCTTCGTCCTGTCCCTCTGCAGGAATACTTTTTTGTATCCCTCCACATGTTGGAGACGACTCTTCCTTTCTAGAATATCCTACTATCCTATGTGTGTGTGTGTGTGTGTGTGTGTGTGAGAACCTAGAACCGGGTTCTATTAAAACTCTACAATCCTAGTGAAGTTCAGAGATTCCTAACCTTAGTGGAAATGTAGTGGAATGTTTAAGGCAAGAAATTAAATTGCTCTTAAAAATCACCGTTCTTATTATCTACTACCACTAATGTATACAGTCTACTCCCAGAGGTCATCCAGAGCATCACTAGCCCTCACGCTAGCTAGCTTCAAAGAGAACGGACACTATTTACATACATCCTACGAGGTCTTCAGCGCAACACTAGCCCTCACGCTAGCTGCAGTTATGGTGACGTCTTCAAGCGCTCCCCCCCCCCTAGTTCACTGCTAGTACACTCAAGTAGTGACGTCTCCCAGCACTCCACTAGCCCTCTGGCTAGTACACTCCAACAGGGAAGTTAACACCACTCCACTAGCCCTCTGGCTAATACACTCCAACAGGGAAGTCAACACCACTCCACTAGCCCTCTGGCTAGTACACTCCAACAGGGAAGTTAACACACTCCACTAGCCCTCTGGCTAGTACACTCCAACAGGGAAGTTAACACACTCCACTAGCCCTCTGGCTAGTACACTCCAACAGGGAAGTCAACACCACTCCACTAGCCCTCTGGCTAGTACACTCCAACAGGGAAGTCAACACCACGCCACTAGCCCTCTGGCTAGTACGTCTCAAGGTCGACCAAAGTACTTCTTCACTCTCTCTGCTTCACTGCCGTCTGTCCCCAGTCACCAGCACCTCGTCACCTCCCACAACAGCAGACTAGAAGATAGGAAAATTAATATTAATGGGATAGTCAAGTAATTAACTTAGAACTTGGATCATAGATGGCGCCGAGGTCCGTCACACTTCCCCCCCTCATAATTTATTTTTTTACCCCTGTTAAAAAAATACAAACTACACAAAAACTACATAAAACATTTATCGTGCACAGAATAAGACATCAGTTACCACATTGTCTATCCCTTTAATATATACAATCTACAAGGATAATTTTTGAAGATACAAAATCTTGTAAGCCTTAAATTTTTGTACATGTACTCCAATATGTACATCCTCAACTTCTTCCACTAGTGCACCTTCTATCTCATCTTTCTCAGGTTCTTCTACACTAACAATTCCTTCAGCAGGAATTGATTGTCTGGTCTCCTCAAGATGAGTATCAACGTCAAGTGTATCATCAATGTTAAGCACTTCTGGAATAACTGGTGTCTACTCCATTTCCTGTTCGTCTTGTCCTCTCCAATACTTTGATAAAATTGGCCGTACACTGAATGACAGACTTTAAGGACACAAAAGAAGTGTTAAGTCTGCAGACACAAACAATGCTCTCTTCTGTCATGTGAGGGATTCTAATCATCCTATTGATTGATCTTACTTCAAAATAATTTTTCCTGCCTCTACTCTACACAGACGCCGTCTTGTTGAATCGTATCTCATAAACAACATACCCATTGCCTTTTCATTCATTACATTGAATTCTTGCCTTACTCGTCTCTTCACAATCGAATTGATATTGGTACAGGACGGGCCGAACCGTCTTCATCTTTTCATCTTCAAGTGTGTGGCTACACCACTACCATCACCAGGTGGCTTCACCACTACCATCACCAGGTGGCTACACCATCAATCTTGCCTGTACAGCTATCGACGTGTTGGACCTTAATGACGTAACTGAATGGGAATTAAATCATGCACTAAAGATGGGAAAATCAATTGCTCCTGGAGAGGACGGTATTACTTACAGTCTACTGAGATTAGTCTCACAAGTACCAGGTAATCCACTATTAGTGTTGTACAGAATGAGTTTAAGTGAAGGAGTATTACCCGATGCTTGGACAAAGAGTCATTGTTCCCATCCCCAAACCACACTCAGATAATTATAGACCAATATCTCTAACATCGTGTGTCTGTAAAGTGCTTCAACGCATTGTTCTTAACGGACTCATGTATCGTATACAGGGGCACCTGTCACCTCAACTGTTTGGATTTATGCCAGGCTCAGTACACAACACTGTTTTGCTGAATACTTCGCACATATTGAAGCTTCCCCTCAAAAAGTCTTCATCGACCTAGCAGCAGCTTTTGATACAGCAAACAGAGAAATCATACTGGAACAGCTTGCCGAGCTGGGAATACAAGGAAAATTACTGAAATGGATAAAGGCTATTTGTCTAATCGAACAGCATATGTTTTGTTTAATGGTGTTAAAAGCACAGAGAGCAAACACTTTGAACTGGGAACTCCACAAGAAGGGGTCCTCAGCCCCTTATTGTTCAACGTTAGGATGCATAAACTTATTAAAGATCTTCCAAATAACAATGAAGACACTGTCATTTGTTATGCTGATATATGTTTACAGGCTGCCTCCGAGCCTAGAATGCAAGTTCTGCTCGACGCTTTTGCTACTAGAGCTGAGGAATGTGGCCTTCTTATCTCTGTACAGAAAACTCGTGCCCTCATTCCACGTGGTATTCCACCAGCCAATTATCATATAGATGGGCGAGCACTTGAGAACTGCGAGTCTTACAGATACCTTGGTGTCCCCATTAACGACCCTGGGTACCTTTCTTCTCTCAAGAGGAGACTGTGGGAGAGATTAAAGCCCTTGCGGGTCCTTGTTGGTGTCAATCATGGAATTAACGTGAGACTTGCTAGAATGTTTTATGTATCATTTATACGCTCTGTGACTGACTACAATGCTCTACATCTCACACTGTATACTGACAAAGAGCTGAAATCTCTTGAAACTTTGCAAAATGAAGCTATGCGTCTCATCCTTGGGGCTCCAAAGTCCACGAGAATGGGTAATATGAGAGCAGAGTTAAAATTACCTACCATAAGTGAGAGAATTTTGTCTGTTAGCACAGTTTTCGGCGTGAAGGAATTGAGTAGATCTAGGCAACATATGAAGTTTCAAGCTAAACTTTCTAATATGCTGCACTCACCTGAGATCTATAGAAGAAGAACGAAATCTGATTATGCATATTGGTTCTACAAGGTAGCCAACTCCATCAAATTATTAAATATGTACCCAATTCAACTAATGATTAATCAACCAATTACTCCATGGGATAACTGGGATTTATCAGTTGATTTTGTAAATGCGCCCAAGAAAGATAGTGTGCACCCTACATTATTAAATCAGTTAACACTGAAAGGCATCACTGAAAGTACTCAGAGTATGGGTAACGATGTGTATCAGTGCTATACACATCGGTCACATCGGTAGAGCGACGGTCTCGCGTCATGCAGGTCGGCGTTCAATCCCCGACCGTCCAATTGGTTGGGCACCATTCCTTCCCCCCGTCCCATCCCAAATCCTTATCCTGACCCCTTCCCCGTGCTATATAGTCGTAATGACTTGGTGCTTTCCCCTTAATAGTTCTGTAGAAGAGGGTGGACGATGTACCGGATGTGCATGTAATATATTTGAACAATCTTCTCGTACATACAGCAATGAAGCGCGTCAATGACTGGGCAAGTACAACTCAAACCGAACTTGCAGGCATATACCTTGCCACTGAATTTTTAAAAGACAAAGGCAGTGGACTTATATACTGTGACTCGCAGAGTGCACTCCTGGCATTGAACGCACATAGTAGTGGCACCCAGAAAATAGTCAGTGATATTCGAATGAATGTTTTAGCTGCTAAAGAAAACAGATTTGAAATTAAATTCCTATGGATACCATCACATGTTGGCATCTCAAGGCATGACACTGTTGATATGCTTGCAAAGTCAGCCTGTAGAAAACCAGTGGTAGAAATTGATATGGGTATTTCATTACCAGTGACAAAGAGAATATTAAACAAATATCTAATGAAGATCTCACCGACCTAACAAATTCACAAAGACCTGAAAGTTGTAGCATTAAATATTATGATAGATATCGTGAGGAGACATTCACACATGGGACTAATAGAACAAGAACCCGGCAATGTGATGTTATAGTGGCCAGAATACGCCTGGGATATAGACGTATCTGGCAGCTTTCTTAAAACCCAAATGTCGAGTACACAATGTGTCAACTTTGTGAAAGAGAAAACATGCACTCTCTTGAACATTATATTGTAGAATGTCCCATACTGGCTGACTTTCGCCCTCCTGGGCTAAGGTATGCTGAACTCTGTAATTACTATATGAGTACTGGAACACTTGATGATATATTGGACTTGTATCCAAGATTGACCATGTAATAGATTAATTATACAATGTATATGATGTAACTATATAACCTGAGCTTGTAAAGCACCTTAATCACCTTCAGTGATTAAGTGCTTAATTGCACACTAGTTTCTTTATCAGCTATCTCATCCTGTCAGAGTGAATGAGACAAATGTCTGTGAATGCGTGTGTATATATGTATATGTGTATGTATATGTATGTGTATAAAGTATATATGGAAGCTGATCAGAATTACATTTCACCTTTGTAAATGTACATTAATGACACTATGTAGAAGACACATCGAACACTTTATGTAAGGCATACGTAAATCTGTGTATCTATGTATTTACGTATATAGGTTAGCTTAGCATTTTAAAAGCACCGACTCACCTTCAGTGGTTGATTGTTCAATAAACCCTTGAAGTATATGTTTAACACATCTCTAACCCTGTCCTTGGAGGACAGAAAAAAATGTGTATATGCTGGTTAGCATTGTAAATGTGTGGCCACGTCTGTGGTAGAAAATAATAATAATAATAATAATAAAAAAACAGGTAGCTACACCACTACCATCACCAGGTGGCTACACCACTACCATCACCAGGTGGCTACACCACTACCATCACCAGGTAGCTCCACCACTACCATCACCAGGTAGCTACACCACTACCATCACCAGGTGGCTACACCACTACCACCACCAGGTGGCTACACCACTACCATCACCAGGTGGCTACACCACTACCATCACCAGGTAGCTACACCACTACCATCACCAGGTAGCTACACCACTACCATCACCAGGTAGCTACACCACAACCACTACCAGGTGGCTACACCACTACCATCACCAGGTGGCTACACCACAACCACTACCAGGTGGCTACACCACTACCATCACCAGGTGGCTACACCACTACCATCACCAGGTAGCTACACCACAACCACTACCAGGTGGCTACACCACTACCACCACCAGGTGGCTACACCACTACCACCACCAGGTGGCTACACCACTACCATCACCAGGTGGCTACACCACAACCACTACCAGGTGGCTACACCACTACCACCACCAGGTGGCTACACCACTACCATCACCAGGTGGCTACACCACTACCATCACCAGGTGGCTACACCACTACCATCACCAGGTGGCTACACCACTACCATCACCAGGTGGCTACACCACTACCATCACCAGGTAGCTACACCACTACCATCACCAGGTGGCTACACCACTACCATCACCAGGTAGCTACACCACTACCATCACCAGGTGGCTACACCACTACCATCACCAGGTAGCTACACCACTACCATCACCAGGTAGCTCCACCACTACCATCACCTGGTAGCTCCACCACTACCATCACCTGGTAGCTACACCACTACCATCACCAGGTGGCTACACCACTACCATCACCTGGTAGCTCCACCACTACCATCACCAGGTAGCTACACCACTACCATCACCAGGTAGCTACACCACTACCATCACCAGGTGGCTACACCACTACCATCACCAGGTAGCTACACCACTACCATCACCAGGTAGCTACACCACTACCATCACCAGGTGGCTACACCACTACCATCACCAGGTGGCTACACCACTACCATCACCAGATGGCTACACCACTACCATCACCAGATGGCTACACCACTACCATCACCAGGTAGCTACACCACTACCATCACCAGGTAGCTACACCACTACCATCACCAGGTGGCTACACCACTACCATCACCAGGTAGCTACACCACTACCATCACCAGGTAGCTACACCACTACCATCACCAGGTGGCTACACCACTACCATCACCAGATGGCTACACCACTACCATCACCAGGTGGCTACTGCTACAAACCGTACATTAATGCTCGTGACCCGTAACAGCAACAAAATATTGCAGTCTAGGGACATTTACCGATGCTGCAATCTCAAGATGGGTCACCATTATAATCCCATGGTTTGTACAGGCAAGAATTTAAATTAATCACCCTCTTAGGAATAAGTAATCACTCAAATAAAAATATATGTGTATTAGAAATATACTTCAGTTAATTATCAGTATTATATATCAATCAACAGATGGGCAATCACATGCAAATCAAAATAAAATTATGTCTCCACAGACTAACATACTACAACAGAACATAACAGATATAATATAACAGCACTTAACTCCTAGATGTGATCCTTCCTGTGTCCAAACAGTTACTGAATAATTTTCTCACGGCAGGAGCAGATCTAGCTTCTGCACAACATTTTGAGTGACAGTTTTTAATTAATATAAATCTTACTTAAATGGAGCCATATAATAGGAATAAGGTAATCACTAAATTAAAGAATGATCAGATTTACATGCACAAACAGAAGTAATGTTGTTATTAATATAATAATTATATAATTATAAAATAAAAAGAAATTGCTGGCAACTGCCCATCATAGCAGGAAGTTGTATCCCACAATATTGCCGTCTAGATGAACAAATAATAACGGTTTCCCACGGATTTGCCACCAGCTGATCAGTACAAAATATGACTTTCTCACAGGAAGCTGACTCGCTGACTACCACACATAAAAATAACAACAGTTTCCCACGGTTTGGTCCACCCATTGATCATTACCATAATATAACATGTCAGTACATACAAGTAATGATATAAGCATACAAGAACATGCAAGTGCTAATATATGCATACAAGTACTGATATAAGCATACAAGTACTGATATAAGCATACAAGTAATGATATAATATACATACAATTAATGATATAATATACATACAATTAATGATATAATATATAAGCACATACAAGTAATGATACATGGAATACGTAATTATTTATTATTTATATACTATCCAATAGGGGGTACGTAACACTTCCACCTCCAAGAAAGAAGAAATGCAATGGATTGAAGATCAATGGCATTTTTTCTGAAGTAAAAATGTTAAGTAAAAGAATATTTCACTCATGGTACATCATATACAAAACTTCTGGACAAAGCATCAGCAATGACATTCTGCCTGCCCGGAATATGTTTAATCTCAACATTAAATTCTTGTAGAAACAATGACCAGCGCAGAAGTCGTTGGTTCTTGATTTTCATCATATTAATGAATACAAGGGTAGTGTGGTCAGTAAACACTAGCACCTTATTACCTGAAAGGTAAATTTCAAATATCTTGATTGACAATATGAGACCCAACACCTCCTTTTCTACCACTGAATAGTTCTTCTGGGCTGAATTAAATTTTCTAGAGTAAAAATATACAGGATGCTCAATATTATCTAGACCAACTTGTATAAGCACAGCACCTATTCCAACATCTGAAGCATCAATATGTAAAATAAAAGGTTTGTCAAATTGGGGACTAGCAAGAACAGGTGACGTTGACAATATGCCCTTTAAGTTCTGAAATTAATTCTGGCAATCTTGAATCCACTCAAACTTTACTTGCTTCCTCAACAAATTTGTCAATGGGGCAGCAACTGTCGAAAAATTTCTACAGTACCGCCTATAGTAAGCACACATACCGATAAATCTTTGGATTCCCTTCTTACTGGTTAACACTGAGTAATCCACAGTGGCTTGTATCTTGTCTTGTAATGGAATTATCTTACTTTGTCCTACTTCATGCCCAAGATAGGTTATAGTCCCTCTTGCCCAACTACACTTATTCGTATTCACTGTTAAATTGGCGTCTTTCAACACCGAAAACAATTGCTTAAGGCCTGAAAGATGATATGCCCAATTCTTAGTGTATAAAACAATGTCATCAAGGTAGGCCCTACAACCTGGCACATCCTTGAGTAGGAAATTCATGAGTCTATGAAAAGTGGCAGGTGCATTCCTCAAACCAAATGGCATGACATTGAATTCATATGCACTATTAGGTGTAACAAAAGCAGTGACATCCCTAGCATAATCAGTTAAGGCAATCTGATAATATCCCTTAGATAAATCAAGTTTACTTACATAATTAGCATGTCCTATTGATTCAATACACTCCTCCAACAGTGGTAATGGAAATACATCAACAGTAGTGCTCTTGTTCAGTTTACAATAATCAACACACAACCTCCAGGTTCCCCCTGGTTTTGGCACTAACAAGCACGGAGAGCTCCAAGTACTTTGACTTGGCCGAATGAAATTATGCTGGAGCAGATAGTCCACTTCTTGTTGAATAAGTTTCCTCTATTCTGGGTTCACTCGGTAAGGATGTTGTCTAATTGGAGTGCTGTCCAGGAGCTGAATGTCGTGTGTGATGAGGTGTGTCTGTGTGGGAACCTCCCCAAACAGAGATGTTTGGTTGTCCAGCAGAACCTGGAACTCATCACGTTGCTCCTCCTGTAAATGACATAGCATCTCCCTGCCATTGGAACTGGAACTGAGAAGTTGAATATTAACATCATTTTCTTCACTACAATTTTCCACAGATGGTAACTCTTCCCTAATAAAACAAGCTACCACTTCTAGTCCAACATAAGCTTTTAACCCAAACACTTTCAGGTTCCACTGACTATCTTGTCACTCATTCTTCTACTGAATACGTTCCAACGACGCAGCACTGAGTCACATATTAAAATATTTGTTAAAAATTTTAATTTTATCAGATCAAACTGGTAGTGGTTTTAAAATAAGCGCCTTTAGATTGCACACAATTTGATATCAAAATGAAAGACATAACATGAAACTTGATGTCCGAACACTTGAAAGATTATAAATAGGCTTTTGGTCAAAATATTAAAATATATGTTAAAATTCTATTATTTATTGTCCTATTATCTTGGGACTAGTTTTAAAATGCGCGCCTTTTTATTGCGAACAATTTGATACCAAAATGAAAGACGTAACACGAAATTTGATGTTATCAAATTGAACGAGTATACACATTAGGTTGCAGTGTACAAATTGGTGCTCGTTCACGGATAACTAAGCTTTTCTGCGGGAAGGCACTCCAGGCTTTTGTACATTATATTCATACACGTCTGTAGGGAATATAATTGCAAACACAATGATACCAAAACGAGCGACGTAGCACGAGAATTAAGATGAAAAAATGGAACGAGTATACACATTTGGGTGTCACCGCGCGCTTACCCGCACGCCGAGGCACATGACACCTATGTCAACCGCGCGCCTGCCCGGAACGCGAAAGTGTTTTATAAATATACACATTCATTTCATGTTCTGAAAGAGTAGGGTTAAATATTTTCTAAGTTAGGTCTCCCACCTTCTCTACCACTTGGTAGGGTCCGTCAAACTTATGGGACAAGGAAGTCCACAAACGAGGTTTCAACACCAACACCAATTCTCCGACAGCAAACGACCTGAGCTTAGCCCTGAACTTTTTGTCATATCTTGTTTCATAGCTTGTTGAGTCTGTTCCAGATGTTTCATGGCTTGTTGAGTCTGTTCCAGATGTTTCATGGCTTGTTGAGTCTGTTCCAGATGTTTCATGGCTTGTTGAGTCTGTTCCGGATGTTTCATGGCTTGTTGAGTCTGTTCCAGATGTTTCATGGCTTGTTGAGTCTGTTCCAGATGTTTCATGGCTTGTTGAGTTTGTTCTAGATGTTCCTTCGCCAACTCTCGAGCCTTGATTGTTGCCGCCGAAGGCGGCTAGTTTATTGTGCACCCCATACTCATCCTGTGAGCTGTAGCGCAAAAAGCATTACAGAGGGCACAAAAGGTCTTTATCAGACCTCATCTTAGATTATTACATAAACAATTTCATCTATCCATCACACCTTACAGTTACAATGTCAGCTAGTTACAGAGTCAGTGCTAATTCAAGAGCTACATATTTACAACAAATCATCATACATTATTGGTAGGTCTTATCGCTAATACATAACAGTTTGACCAATGGGGACATTACAGAGTCATAGGGTAGCTTCTGTTTATTGTTAGTCCTCACAATACACTACTTGTTTCTGAATCTCATATGTCGTTCATCTACTGGAAGCGAAATGTGGATACAGTGCAAGGATTTCAGGTAATTTATCCATGGTAATAAGATAGGTTGCCATATCAAACAGAGTGAGCTTAGATTTATCTCTAAATGGCTTATCCTTGACCTCACTCAAGTACCAACCACTCTGATCAACAGAGACATTTCCCATCAACTTTTCTTGGAGCATTTTTAACGGACCTCACTTGGTGACCAAATACGAGCTCAAAAGGTGACCACCCTAATGACGCTTGTAACCCTTCTCTGGCAGCAAACAGCACAAAAGGGAGATTCTCATCCCAATTACGTGGATAAGTTTCTCCTGTCGTCTTTAACATCTGTTTCAATGTCTGGTGAAAACGTTCAAGCCCACCTTGGCTTTGTGGATGATAAGGACTGGGAAACGTGTGCTGAATCCCTTTGGACTTGCAGAAAGTTTTGAAAACCTTAGGACAAAAATTTCCCCCATTGTCACTCTGGATAACTCTAGGCATTCCGAACAAGGAGAAAAATCGTTCAAGATACTTCATGAGATTATGAGTCTTGGTATTTCTTAAGGCATATGCCTCAGGAAATCTCGTCGACACACACAAGAGTTAACATAAAAATGTTACCGGACTTAGTCTTAGGTAAAGGACCTACACAATCTATTACAACATGAGAAAATGGTTCATCAGGAACTACAATAGGTTGCAATGATGCTCGAGGCACAGATTGGTTTAGTTTTCCAACAATTTGACAGGGTACACAGTTATGACAATACCTGATCACATCTTTCTTTAGCTTGGGCCAGTAAAAATATTTACATATTTTATGGTACATATTTGTGATACCTTGGTGACCTCCCATGGGGTCATCATGTGCAGCCTGCAGGACCTGCTTACGATAAACATTGGGGACAACTAGTTGGGTTCTGGTCTCACAATCATCTGATGAGGGAGTCCCTTTGGTCTCCACCTTCTCATCAGAAGTCGATCCTTGAAAAAGAAACCCATCCCTTCCTCCAATGCATCAACATTATCAGGAGCCTCAGAAATACACTCAAGTAAACTAGGATCAGTAGTCTGTACAACACTTAAGGGAAATGACTCAGACTCAGTAGCGAGCGGGCAAGAACCTAGTAGCTTGATCTCTTTTCCTGATTGATCAGAATAAAATGGAGCCATAGCTACTTCGGCCTCACTCTCGACAACTGGTTTAGGGGAGACAAGCGGGCAAGGTACAGATAGTTCAGCCTCCTCACCTTCACTTTCCTTGTGGTCTAGGTTCGGCGGGGCTTCTACTACTGCCTCACTCTCATCATCCAGTCGAGTCATAAAAGAATCTTCAAGATCCACCTCCCACACCTTTACTGAAGGGGTCCTGGTCTTGAGAACAGCTACCTTTGTGAAGACAGGATTACTCTCACCTGTTTTTCTCATTGATCTAGTTACAACACAAGCAGGGTAAATAATGCCATCATCTGCTTCTGGTTGATCTAGTACATTATTGGGATTAATTAACATTATGGGGCACTTGGTCCCTTCAACCTTTCGGTTGCCAAAATCATTACCAGAATAATATCTACCCCTGGAATGGGCAGTTGTTTACTTACACCAACATTACACCATCCTGAAGTAAATTAGAATCAAGGTTAATTTGCATTAAAGACACCTGTTGCACACTACCTGCAATACCTCGGAGAAGCACAACTTCACCAAGATCTCGGGTGTCAACATCAGCAAGTACATTCTGGTCAATAAGAGACTGTGAAGCTCCAGTATTACGGAGTATGTTGTTGTTAAAGATTCGCTACCTGGAACAAAGTTGCAAGTAGCACGGGCTATGGTGAGCCGTAAAGGATCACGGAGTAATTGAACAGTCTTACTACTACCATCTTTACACAATAATGTACCTGTAGAAATGTATGGTTTAAATTCAGGCGTCAATGGGGATTGACTGTAGTACATGGAGAA
>WNGS01053973.1:53063-82444 GCA_020271785.1 Procambarus virginalis
GGTAGTACACTTGTGTCAGTACTAGTACACTTGTGTCAGTAGTACTAGTACACTTGTGTCAGTAGTACTAGTACACTTGTGTCAGTAGTACTAGTACACTTGTGTCAGTAGTACTAGTACACTTGTGTCAGTAGTACTAGTACACTTGTGTCAGTAGTACTAGTACACTTGTGTCAGTAGTGGTAGTACATTGTGTCAGTAGTGGTAGTACACTTGTGTCAGTAGTACTAGTACTTGTGTCAGTAGTACTAGTACATTGTGTCAGTAGTGGTAGTACACTTGTGTCAGTAGTGGTAGTACACTTGTGTCAGTAGTACTAGTACACTTGTGTCAGTAGTACTAGTACACTTGTGTCAGTAGTATAGTACACTTGTGTCAGTAGTACTAGTACACTTGTGTCAGTAGTACTAGTAGTACATTGTGTCAGTAGTGGTAGTACACTTGTGTCAGTAGTGGTAGTACACTTGTGTCAGTAGTGGTAGTACACTTGTGTCAGTAGTGGTAGTACACTTGTGTCAGTAGTGGTAGTACACTTGTGTCAGTAGTACTAGTACATTGTGTCAGTAGTGGTAGTACACTTGTGTCAGTAGTGGTAGTACACTTGTGTCAGTAGTGGTAGTACACTTGTGTCAGTAGTACTAGTACACTTGTGTCAGTAGTGGTAGTACACTTGTGTCAGTAGTGGTAGTACACTTGTGTCAGTAGTGGTAGTACACTTGTGTCAGTAGTGGTAGTACACTTGTGTCAGTAGTGGTAGTACACTTGTGTCAGTAGTACTAGTACACTTGTGTCAGTAGTGGTAGTACACTTGTGTCAGTAGTACTAGTACACTTGTGTCAGTAGTACTAGTACACTTGTGTCAGTAGTACTAGTACACTTGTGTCAGTAGTGGTAGTACACTTGTGTCAGTAGTATAGTACACTTGTGTCAGTAGTAGTACACTTGTGTCAGTAGTACTAGTACACTTGTGTCAGTAGTGGTAGTACACTTGTGTCAGTAGTACTAGTACACTTGTGTCAGTAGTGGTAGTACACTTGTGTCAGTAGTGGTAGTACACTTGTGTCAGTAGTGGTAGTACACTTGTGTCAGTAGTGGTAGTACACTTGTGTCAGTAGTGGTAGTACACTTGTGTCAGTAGTGGTAGTACACTTGTGTCAGTAGTGGTAGTACACTTGTGTCAGTAGTGGTAGTACACTTGTGTCAGTAGTGTAGTACACTTGTGTCAGTAGTGGTAGTACACTTGTGTCAGTAGTACTAGTACACTTGTGTCAGTAGTGGTAGTACACTTGTGTCAGTAGTGGTAGTACACTTGTGTCAGTAGTGGTAGTACACTTGTGTCAGTAGTACTAGTACACTTGTGTCAGTAGTACTAGTACACTTGTGTCAGTAGTGGTAGTACACTTGTGTCAGTAGTGGTAGTACACTTGTGTCAGTAGTGGTAGTACACTTGTGTCAGTAGTACTAGTACACTTGTGTCAGTAGTACTAGTACACTTGTGTCAGTAGTGGTAGTACACTTGTGTCAGTAGTGGTAGTACACTTGTGTCAGTAGTACTAGTACACTTGTGTCAGTAGTGGTAGTACACTTGTGTCAGTAGTACTAGTACACTTGTGTCAGTAGTGGTAGTACACTTGTGTCAGTAGTACTAGTACACTTGTGTCAGTAGTACTAGTACACTTGTGTCAGTAGTGGTAGTACACTTGTGTCAGTAGTACTAGTACACTTGTGTCAGTAGTACTAGTACACTTGTGTCAGTAGTGGTAGTACACTTGTGTCAGTAGTACTAGTACACTTGTGTCAGTAGTGGTAGTACACTTGTGTCAGTAGTACTAGTACACTTGTGTCAGTAGTACTAGTACACTTGTGTCAGTAGTGGTAGTACACTTGTGTCAGTAGTACTAGTACACTTGTGTCAGTAGTACTAGTACACTTGTGTCAGTAGTACTAGTACACTTGTGTCAGTAGTACTAGTACACTTGTGTCAGTAGTGGTAGTACACTTGTGTCAGTAGTACTAGTACACTTGTGTCAGTAGTACTAGTACACTTGTGTCAGTAGTGGTAGTACACTTGTGTCAGTAGTGGTAGTACACTTGTGTCAGTAGTGGTAGTACACTTGTGTCAGTAGTACTAGTACACTTGTGTCAGTAGTACTAGTACACTTGTGTCAGTAGTGGTAGTACACTTGTGTCAGTAGTACTAGTACACTTGTGTCAGTAGTACTAGTACACTTGTGTCAGTAGTACTAGTACACTTGTGTCAGTAGTGGTAGTACACTTGTGTCAGTAGTGGTAGTACACTTGTGTCAGTAGTACTAGTACACTTGTGTCAGTAGTACTAGTACACTTGTGTCAGTAGTGGTAGTACACTTGTGTCAGTAGTACTAGTACACTTGTGTCAGTAGTGGTAGTACACTTGTGTCAGTAGTGGTAGTACACTTGTGTCAGTAGTACTAGTACACTTGTGTCAGTAGTGGTAGTACACTTGTGTCAGTAGTACTAGTACACTTGTGTCAGTAGTGGTAGTACACTTGTGTCAGTAGTGGTAGTACACTTGTGTCAGTAGTGGTAGTACACTTGTGTCAGTAGTGGTAGTACACTTGTGTCAGTAGTACTAGTACACTTGTGTCAGTAGTGGTAGTACACTTGTGTCAGTAGTACTAGTACACTTGTGTCAGTAGTGGTAGTACACTTGTGTCAGTAGTACTAGTACACTTGTGTCAGTAGTGGTAGTACACTTGTGTCAGTAGTACTAGTACACTTGTGTCAGTAGTGGTAGTACACTTGTGTCAGTAGTGGTAGTACACTTGTGTCAGTAGTACTAGTACACTTGTGTCAGTAGTGGTAGTACACTTGTGTCAGTAGTACTAGTACACTTGTGTCAGTAGTACTAGTACACTTGTGTCAGTAGTGGTAGTACACTTGTGTCAGTAGTGGTAGTACACTTGTGTCAGTAGTGGTAGTACACTTGTGTCAGTAGTGGTAGTACACTTGTGTCAGTAGTGGTAGTACACTTGTGTCAGTAGTGGTAGTACACTTGTGTCAGTAGTACTAGTACACTTGTGTCAGTAGTGGTAGTACACTTGTGTCAGTAGTGGTAGTACACTTGTGTCAGTAGTGGTAGTACACTTGTGTCAGTAGTACTAGTACACTTGTGTCAGTAGTGGTAGTACACTTGTGTCAGTAGTGGTAGTACACTTGTGTCAGTAGTGGTAGTACACTTGTGTCAGTAGTACTAGTACACTTGTGTCAGTAGTACTAGTACACTTGTGTCAGTAGTGGTAGTACACTTGTGTCAGTAGTGGTAGTACACTTGTGTCAGTAGTGGTAGTACACTTGTGTCAGTAGTGGTAGTACACTTGTGTCAGTAGTGGTAGTACACTTGTGTCAGTAGTACTAGTACACTTGTGTCAGTAGTGGTAGTACACTTGTGTCAGTAGTGGTAGTACACTTGTGTCAGTAGTGGTAGTACACTTGTGTCAGTAGTGGTAGTACACTTGTGTCAGTAGTGGTAGTACACTTGTGTCAGTAGTGGTAGTACACTTGTGTCAGTAGTACTAGTACACTTGTGTCAGTAGTGGTAGTACACTTGTGTCAGTAGTGGTAGTACACTTGTGTCAGTAGTGGTAGTACACTTGTGTCAGTAGTACTAGTACACTTGTGTCAGTAGTGGTAGTACACTTGTGTCAGTAGTGGTAGTACACTTGTGTCAGTAGTGGTAGTACACTTGTGTCAGTAGTGGTAGTACACTTGTGTCAGTAGTACTAGTACACTTGTGTCAGTAGTGGTAGTACACTTGTGTCAGTAGTACTAGTACACTTGTGTCAGTAGTGGTAGTACACTTGTGTCAGTAGTACTAGTACACTTGTGTCAGTAGTGGTAGTACACTTGTGTCAGTAGTACTAGTACACTTGTGTCAGTAGTACTAGTACACTTGTGTCAGTAGTACTAGTACACTTGTGTCAGTAGTACTAGTACACTTGTGTCAGTAGTACTAGTACACTTGTGTCAGTAGTACTAGTACACTTGTGTCAGTAGTACTAGTACACTTGTGTCAGTAGTACTAGTACACTTGTGTCAGTAGTACTAGTACACTTGTGTCAGTAGTACTAGTACACTTGTGTCAGTAGTGGTAGTACACTTGTGTCAGTAGTGGTAGTACACTTGTGTCAGTAGTACTAGTACACTTGTGTCAGTAGTGGTAGTACACTTGTGTCAGTAGTGGTAGTACACTTGTGTCAGTAGTGGTAGTACACTTGTGTCAGTAGTGGTAGTACACTTGTGTCAGTAGTGGTAGTACACTTGTGTCAGTAGTGGTAGTACACTTGTGTCAGTAGTGGTAGTACACTTGTGTCAGTAGTGGTAGTACACTTGTGTCAGTAGTGGTAGTACACTTGTGTCAGTAGTGGTAGTACACTTGTGTCAGTAGTACTAGTACACTTGTGTCAGTAGTGGTAGTACACTTGTGTCAGTAGTGGTAGTACACTTGTGTCAGTAGTACTAGTACACTTGTGTCAGTAGTACTAGTACACTTGTGTCAGTAGTACTAGTACACTTGTGTCAGTAGTACTAGTACACTTGTGTCAGTAGTGGTAGTACACTTGTGTCAGTAGTGGTAGTACACTTGTGTCAGTAGTACTAGTACACTTGTGTCAGTAGTGGTAGTACACTTGTGTCAGTAGTACTAGTACACTTGTGTCAGTAGTACTAGTACACTTGTGTCAGTAGTACTAGTACACTTGTGTCAGTAGTGGTAGTACACTTGTGTCAGTAGTGGTAGTACACTTGTGTCAGTAGTACTAGTACACTTGTGTCAGTAGTGGTAGTACACTTGTGTCAGTAGTGGTAGTACACTTGTGTCAGTAGTGGTAGTACACTTGTGTCAGTAGTACTAGTACACTTGTGTCAGTAGTGGTAGTACACTTGTGTCAGTAGTGGTAGTACACTTGTGTCAGAAGTACTAGTACACTTGTGTCAGTAGTGGTAGTACACTTGTGTCAGAAGTACTGTTGTGTACAGTTGTGTTAGTAGTAATACTGTAGTGTCAGTGGTAGTACAGTTGTGTCAGTAGTAATACTGTAGTGTTAGTAGTAGTTCAGGTGTGTAAGTAGTAGCTCAGTTGAGTTGGTATAACAGTTGTGTTTGTAGCACAGTTGTGTTAGCAGGAGTATAGCTGTGTTAGTAATAGTATATTTGTGTTAGTAGTAGCACACTTGTGTTAGTAGATTCTGTTATACTGGTGTGTGGTCATATCTTCAGCCACGGTATTGTGACTCATCGTCTGCACCACTCACACTACTAGACTTCTTCTAACACTGCTGCACTACTACTAACACTGCTGCACTACTTCTAACACTACACTACTTCTAACACTGCTACACTACTACTAACACTGCTACACTACTACTAACACTGCTACACTACTACTAACACTGCTACACTACTACTAACACTACACTACTACTAACACTGCTACACTACTACTAACACTGCTACACTACTACTAACACTACACTACTACTAACACTGCTACACTACTACTAACACTACACTACTACTAACACTGCTACACTACTACTAACACTGCTACACTACTTCTAACACTACTACACTACTTCTAACACTGCTACACTACTTCTAACACTGCTACACTACTACTAACACTGCTACACTACTACTAACACTGCTACACTACTACTAACACTACACTACTACTAACACTGCTACACTACTACTAACACTGCTACACTACTACTAACACTACACTACTACTAACACTGCTACACTACTACTAACACTACACTACTACTAACACTGCTACACTACTACTAACACTGCTACACTACTACTAACACTACACTACTACTAACACTGCTACACTACTACTAACACTACACTACTACTAACACTGCTACACTACTACTAACACTACTACACTACTTCTAACACTGCTACACTACTTCTAACACTGCTACACTACTACTAACACTACACTACTACTAACACTGCTACACTACTACTAACACTACACTACTACTAACACTGCTACACTACTACTAACACTACTACACTACTTCTAACACTGCTACACTACTTCTAACACTGCTACACTACTACTAACACTGCTACACTACTACTAACACTACACTACTAACACTGCTACACTACTACTAACACTACACTACTAACACTGATCTACTACTAAAAGCAATACACTACTAAAACTAACACGGCTCCGCTACTACTAACACAACTGTTCTACTACTAAACACAACTGTTACCCCCTTTACATCGTTTATTACACCTATCCCCTCCGCACCTGTTGTTGTTTAAGGTTCAGCTACTCGGAACAAAATGTTCTAAGTAACACGGGCTATGGCGAGCCCTGTAGTGTACTTACCTGACACAAGAGCGGGGCTGAATGTATGTACCCTCGGCACCTTTCGCTTTGCTCTTACCTTCCACTAAGAGTTCCTGCTCCTCACCTCTCTCTCTTACCTTACTTAATGCCCGTGCCTCCCTAGTCTCAAGGACAACATTAATATTGTTCTACTTCAAGAAACACTCATCAGGACTGAAAGAAATATCAATATCCCAGGATATCAAGGTTTCCACTCCCCTATTGCACATGGTGGCACCAGACGCATTTCAATTCTAGTAAGAAATCATATCAATGCCACGGCAATCACAGATCTGCCCAACTGTGGCGAGAACGTCGAAATTATGGGAGTTAATCTCACTATGAGGAACTCAATGCTGTCCATCTTCCATGTATACAAGAGCTATAGAGAACACGACATGGATCTCTCAGCAATCTTTGAAATAGCAGTCACTACACCTACTATCATCTCTGGCGACTTTAACGCTCATAGTGAATTACTACTTGATTCACCAAGAAACGACGCCAACGGAAGACATATTGAACACCTTTTGGATGAAGTGCCGGAAATCAGTCTGCTTAACTCGACGGAACCAACCCACACTGGCGGGGGAAAGCTGGATCTCACGTTTATTTCCACCAGTATTTATGAGTTGTGTCATTGGTCAGTTGATCATGTTCTGACCAGTGACCACTTTGCTACAAAAACAGTTATTAATATAGCACCACCTCCTAGACCTCCAGCTCCCGAGCCCGGATGGGACTTTATCAAAGCACATTGGACGAAGTTTCAGGAATCTCTCGAAACTTGGCACCAAAACTACACTCCTGACAGCACCGAAGAAATGGAAAAAGATTTAGTAAATGCAATACATAGAGCAGCAAATCACGCCATCCCCAAGAGGAAAACAATTACCCAACAACACAAGGGACCATTGGTATTACTGTGATAGGATCAAAGAGCTACATAACAAACTAAATTGTGCATGAAAGAATTTTAGAAGAGAGAACCGAAGCTAATCTAGGACTTCTTAGAGCTGTCCGAGATCATGTGCACGAAGAAACAGCAAAAATCAGAGAAGGAAAAATGGCTCGAGTGGTGTGCCAAGCTAAATCAGCATACGCCCTTGGGCGACATCTGGAGGCAGATCAACAATGCCAAAGGAAAATCGCCTCCTGCTCCACCGCACCATGTTCATCCAGAGCAAGAAGCAGAAAGGTTAACAAATCTATTTTCTTTAAGAGCCAGTTCCACTCAACTTCCTCAAGCACCTCTGACTCACCAACAAAGACTTCAAGCAGCAAGATGGAAAAAAATAGACGATGCTTTAGCCTTACCTGACGAACTAGACCAACCTTTCAATCTGAAAGAACTCAGAAGTGCTACAAAGAAAACTAAAAATACAGCTCCAGACGAGGACAAAATCACTTACAACATGCTAGCCAAGCTAGGAGAAAATGGTTAAGAAGCCTTCTTGAATCTCAACAGAGTATGGGTGACAAGAACCCGACCAATCTCTTTGAACAGTGCAATTATAGTCCCCCATTCCAAAACCTAAAGACCCAGAAAATCCAAGACCCATCTCATTAACAAGCTGTCTGGCCAATCTGCAGAAAGAATGGCCCTTAATCGAATTGAATGGAAAGCCAATCCACTACACCAAAATATTTTTGCTTACAGAAAAGGTGTTGGAACTACAGAATGCCTTACCTCCCTCCTGGATCAAATCAATGACAAAGCTGGAATCCTTATTTTTCTAGACCTTGAAAAAGCCTTTGAGTTAGCCAGTGCTCCAGCTACACTGTGCTGCCTTGTGGATAAGGAAATCAAAGAACACGCTCTTGCCTTTGCCAAAGGAAGCCTGCTTAACAGAGAAGCTAAAGTCAAATTCCAAGGAAAAACATCGATTTGTGGGGAAGGGGGGGGGGGGTTAGAAATAGCCTAAGCTACTCCATCTCTTTGAGATGTATTTCTTTCTTGTCTCAATAAACATACTTGAACTTGAATCGACTTCAAACAGGCTGGAAAATGGAACTCCGCTCCGCAGGGAGGAATGCTAAGCCCCTTCCTCTTCAACTGTCTCATGGAACAATTCAAGAAGCTCAAGTTACCAAAAGCTAAACTGCTTAACTATGTAGAGGACATTGTGGTCATCATCAATGTTAAAGGCGCAAGGAACCATGCGCAAAAATGCCTAGATATTATCAGCAGGGAAGCGGAACACATAGCAGTGAAAATAAACAGCAATAAAACAAAAGCTATGGCCATTAAAATGAGAACTCAAGACATCAGACTGGCAATACAAGGACATGAAATTGAGTGGGTTACCTCTTCAATACCTTGGAGTCATAATAGACAACCAGTTGAAATTCACTCAAGAAATTGAATATCTTCGGCAACGTTGTAAAGCCAGAAACCTAGCTTTGCGCTCCCTGACCAGTCTTAGAGGGTGCATCTCTACCAATTCTCAAAATGTATTACGTTCAAACAATTAGGTCACTCATTGACTATGCTGCTCCTGCTCTTACATCCCTCAGTGATAACCAATGGGGGAAACTGGAAGTGTCTCAAAATGATGCTCTCAGAACAATGCTGGGAGTACCTATATGGACGCGTAGAGAGAATCTAAGAATGGAAACCAACTTACCAGCATTAGAAAACAGGATCAAATAAAGGATAGCGACCATAACAGCAAAACTTGTTGGAACCACCGCCAGACTGTCAGTCAAAGACAGCATACAGAGATCCCTTCAGAAAACCTTCAATATAGAACAAGTACATGGATGGATAATCTGGTCAAGATTCTAGAGAAAGTGGACTTGAAATGGACCATTAAAAACAAAGGGGAAGATAGACTATATCAACACTTTCGGCAGCCTCCTCCGTGGGAAGAATCGAGTCTAAAGATAATCATTGAAGGATTACCAGTTAAAAAATCAGCATGTGACTCGCAGAGGCTCAAAGCAGTCATAGAACAACAAATAGAAACCATTTCAAGACCTACAACGACTCATCTTCACAGACGGATCAGTTGATCAAGAAAGAGGTTCTGCTGGGGCAGCAGTTTACATTATCAACCATGAAGCTTACTGGAGCATGAATAATGGATGTTCAACATTGCAAACAGAATTATATGCCCTGATGGAGGCCATAAACTATACAATTGAGAATAATTTACGTAATGTCATCGTTCATACAGACTCTAAATCTTCGCTCCAGGCATTGTTATCCAGTCAGCACAGAGATAATATACAGCTCCTCACAGAAATCCAACATATAGGAAAAGAAGCCCATAATCTAGGGCTGTCAATCGCCCTAAATTGGATACCAAGTCACATTGGCATAGATGGTAATGAAAAGGCAGACTCACTAGCAAAGTCTGCCACTGTTCTACCTGTTGTACAGGTTCAAATACCTCCAAGTTTTTCACAGATTAAGGAGCAAATCAAGAAGAAAATATTCCCAACTATCAAAAGTCGCCACAGAGCCAAAGTAGCAGAAGGAAGATCCACTGCGATATGGTACGAACAAGCCACTGGGTACTACTCTTTCAAGCCTGGCAAAAAGATATCCAGAGACATTGCAGTAGCCATTCACAGACTCAGACTTGGTAACAAGTGCTGCTGAGAGGTAATGAACCCAATAGTTAAAGAGTGTCATATCTGTGGAACAGAAGCAGAGGCGCCACTGTTGCACTACTTACTGGGTTGTGAAGCTACTGAAGCCCTGCGCATCAAAGTCAACATTAATCCAACGACAGCAGCTGCATTAGATGCACATTCCACAGCGACTACAATGATTAGAAAAGCCGTTGAGGAATGGGACTCATTAGTGAACATTTTGTATATACATCTACCACCAAGATAATGTTATTAAAACAAGACTAAAACCAGTGCACTAAAACAGAAGCGAAAAATAAACAGGGAAAACGGAAGAATCCCCACCTCCATTTAAAACTTTAACCCAAATATCACAGTAACAAGGTTATCGCAAATAACTGAACTCAATTACAGGCTCACCATAGCCCGTGCTACATGGACACTTCGTTCTGAGTAACTAAATCTAAAACAACAACATCAACCTCGTCTCATTTACGGGCTATTTATGCCCATGCCACCTCTTGGGTGGCATGATTTTCATCAATCAATCAATCTCGTCTCACACACACATACACTGCGTCCCATTGAGCGTGTGGACACATGCAATCAAAACGTCTAAAGGCTAGAGCTCCCCCCCCTCCCCTTGACGGTCAAACTTTCGGGAAAAGCAATATTCTGAAGGTCCTGAAAGAAAACCGACATCACACCCACTGACATTAGTCAGGAAGGTGATGATTTCGGAAGGTTGATCGAGGAAGAACTAGAAAAACTCTTGACAAACGATGCCATACTTTGCAAGGAGCACCACCTACATCCTAACTTCCCACGTCAATTCCTGGTCGATAGAGCTGTTTTTACCAGTAGGACCAGCCAATGGATCGCTGACTGGCCGCAACTTAAGTTCACCACCATAGCTGCGGCCACCCATGCTGCCACACAAGGTTTCTATTGCTTCGGCTTACAAATACCACCTCATCAAGCAAAAAAGGTACGAGACCATGATCCCTAGGAGTGTCTCAAGTGCTACGAGCTGTCCCACCCCACCAACAAGTGTCAGCACCCTGTCCAGAAGTGTAGCCTATGCACACTGGACCATCACTACTCCATATGCAAGTCAACAACCAATCGTTGCTTGCTCTGTGATGGCACTCACCCTGTAATTTTCTATCGCTGTCCCGGCAGACAGGAAAACATCAAGGTCCAGGTTGAAGCCAAGAGAAATTACCCTTTTATCTCTGCGACCAGAACCCCAGGTGCTCAACCCTCAGCTCCCACCAACCGACCAGAAGACTTTCCAGTCTTACCAAATAGTGGCTCCTCTCACCAGGCGACCCAACCTTCACAATGAGGCCCCAAGGCCCCACAGGCTCCTTCGTAGCCCCCCCCCCTGCATCACGTGCAGGCATTATCTCTGGTCTTATTAGACTAGTAGAGACGCATACCAAACCAGACAACCACCGTTTTGTTAGTGAACTGAACGCATTATGCCTAACCAATGGCCTAGACACCATTATAGTCCCCGGTGCAAGTTTCACTGCCTCCACTACCACTCTGGAGACTACTACCAGGACGACCACGAGGTCGATTTCAACACAGACTCCAGAATCACTCAAGACCCAGGCAGCACAAGCAGAGGTATTTTCCCTCTCCAGTTCCCAACACTCCTACCATCAACATCTCAGTAGCCGCGCTAGCAGACGTGCTGTCTACCAACGCTCCTGAAATAGCTTCTACCACCAATCTACGACACCTGAGCCTACCTCAGGCTGCAAGACGAAAGACGAAAACTCCAACTACGGATGTTACCGACTCCTCAGACAAGGAAATCTTAGTAGGAGCTCCACCTCCGTACCACAAATACGACACCTACTCGGTAAAAACCTCCTCATTGAGGCCACGTCATCAAACTCCAAAGACAGCACGGCTCAGCCAAGTCTCCAACAAAGAATAAACGTAAGTCCTAGAGATCTTCTAAGTCTTACCCTGCCAGTTCCATAACTGGACAGCCAGCCCTCCGAAGCTGAAATCCATTATGAAGACCCCCATCCATCCCAGATCTCGAGTATCAGCTATTGATACCTAGAGCCTCTACTTACGGCCTGACCATAACCATGCTACTTGGAACTTTTTGTTCTGAAAAGTTGAATCTAAAACAACAACAACAACCTACTCTCATCCCAGTCGACTTTATAATGGTCCAGGACAGACCAAATCTACGTCGTCTCTTCAACTTCTAGTGTGAGGTTTGGTCAACATTCTCAGTTTAGTTAGCTTACTTCAACCTTCAGTGTTAATTCTTTACTCCTTCACGCCTTGAACTTTTGTTATCATTTGTTATTTTGCCTGAAACGCTTTGGGTAATTATACAGCTGACATGAACAATTGCAGAGCAATATTAAATCTACCTATACTTTCAATAATATTTGAAAAAATTATTTACAAACAGCTTTTTTACAAAACATTTACAAAACCTTGTAAAACTGAACTTATTCCCGGCCAGTTTGGCTTCCATTCACAAAAGTACCAATGGTGCCATTATTAGCCTGCTTAATATAATCTACACAGTCCTTGACAAAAATGAGTTCCCAATTGGCCTCTTCATTGACCTGAGAAAGCCTTTGATACTGTAAACCATAACTACCTCTTACTTAAACTTCATCACTATGTTGATGATGTGACCACAGTGGGTCTGAGATGTTGCTGTTAGACTTTAAACTCTGATAAAAGCAAGGTTATGAGGATAGGAATTGAAGAAAGGGATATACCAATTACATGCGACACAATCAGGAAGAGCATAGAATAATTAATAGGCTCAAAAGCCTCAGGTGTGGATGGATTTCAATCTAAAGTCGTAAATGAACTGGCAAATGCACTATGTATACTACTGAAACTCCTTTTCAGAAAATTCCTGGACCGAGAGATAGTTCCCCGGATTGGAAATATGCAAATGTTACCCCTACATAAAAAAAAAAAGACAAACAGCTCGGCACAAAACTACCGTCCCATCAGCTTTACATCACACATCTGCATGGAGAGAATCCTAAGTGAAGAAATCCTACAACATCTAACAGAGAACAATCTTGTAAAATGAACGCAACATGGGTTTGTTAAAAATAGATCCTGGTGTACTAACCTGCTCACATTTCTGGGCACGGTAACGGCTATTCAGACAGAGGACTTCCGGTAGATGTAGCTTATATGGAATTTGCTAAAGCTTTTGATGAGGTACCACATGAGAGACTGCCAAGGATATTACAGGCACATGGAATAAATGGAAGAATACTGAAATGGATAAAACAATGGTTAAAACACAGAAAACAAAGGGTCGTACTAAATGGGAATGAATCTGACCGGGGAAGTGTGCTAAGTGGGGTGCCACAGGGGTCCATTTTGAGGCCAACCCTTTTTGTCATATACATCAATGACAGATGAAAATATTACAAAACACATCAAATCTGCAGATAACAGTAATATCTATGGTCAAGTGTGAAGTGAAAGTGATATCGAGACCTAACAAAGAGATCTAAATTAACTCCACAAATGGTCAGATGATTGGCAAATGCTTTTTAATGCCGATAAATGCAAATCCTTGCATGTGGGGCATAACAATCCACGTCACAACTACCTAATTTACAGCACTACCTTACAAGAGTTAGATGAAGGAAAAGACCTTGGAGTCAGAAATCATCATTCACTGAAAGTTGTACAACAAGTGGGAGCGGCAGTAAAAAAAAGTGAACCAAGCCCTGGGAATAATCAAGCATACCTTTATTTTCATGGAAAAAAGTAGTCGTTAAATTTGACAAGCCGCCGTCTTCCTGTCCAGGAAAATTCAGGTAAATAACCTCCCCCACTCTACCATTAACAATAGGAGTGCACCCGGGCCGCATCTTAGGACCTCTCCTATATCTTGTGTTCATAAATGATTTGCCAAATATTTATAATATTCTTAAACCTATATTAATTGCCGAGGACCTTCATCTATTCTGACCCCAACCCAACACACTAAATAATATTGTAAATAAACAATTTAAAAAAGGTTACTCATGGACCAATAAAGTAGAGACAGGCATGTCCGTAAATTCAAACAGAGCATCCACCAGTCATGTAGGTGATCGATACACTGAGGTCGATAATTGTCAAAATCCCAGCGCCGTCAGGCATTGGAGAAGAGCGCCTTATGTGCCGACGGAAAAAATCTTGGAAGACATTGCAGCTGGAATTTGACCAGCCGATGGCGATCACGGAGGAGCTGGGTTCCAACTACATCAGCGGTGTTTACATGCAGCACATCCATCAGCGCCACACCCAGCACATCCATCAGCGCCACACCCAGCACATCCATCAGCGCCACACCCAGCACATCCATCAGCGCCTCACCCACACCCGTATAGTCGTTCACCGACATTTACCTTTGTTATATGGCTGTGTACTAACTTTGGTTGCTTTTTCGCTTTGATCGCAATATCGTTTTCATAATTTCTTTCCAATGGTCTTCTTTTATTAATGTAATTGTTCCTAGCTGTGTTGCATCCGATCCTGTTGTCCCCTGTCCTTTGTCTTCTGTACTTCCTCCACTCCCTCCTGCTTCTCATTTTTGCTTCCTGACACTGTCTTTTAAACCATGGGTTATTATATTCCCTCTTAGTTTTTTCCTTTTACTCTTGGTATAAATTTCAGAGCGGTTGGCTCGGAGCGCGCGAGTGTCCTTCTTGCTTGCATGGGTAGCACCGCCTGGCCTAGGAGACCGGATGCGGTATGTGTTAGGTTAGGTTAGGGTTGTTGTGGCTCTCTCTCTCGCCAACGATCGTGTGTGTATGCGGAGGTGTACAGCTGGTTAGTGGGAGAGCAGGTGCAGCGTGTGTGTGGTGGGTGCCCTTGGCTCCAGGCTAACTGACGACCGTGTGTGTGTGTGTGTGTGTGTGTGTGTGTGTGTGTGTACTCACCTAGTTGTACTCACCTAGTTGTGCTTGCGGGGGTTGAGCTCTGGCTCTTTGGTCCCGCCTCTCAACCGTCAATCAACAGGTGTACAGTTTCCCGAGCCTATTGGGCTCTATCATATCTACACTTGAAGCTGTGTATGGAGTCAGCCTCCACCACATCACTTCCTAATGCATTCCATTTGTCAACCACTCTGACACTAAAAAAGTTCTTTCTAATATCTCTGTGGCTCATTTGGGCACTCAGTTTCCACCTGTGTCCCCTAGTGCGTGTGCCCCTTGTGTTAAACAGCCTGTCTTTATCAACCCTGTCGATTCCCCTGAGAATCTTGAATGTGGTGATCATGTCCCCCCTAACTCTTCTGTCTTCCAACGAAGTTCTGCCCGAAACGCTGCGCGTACTAGTGGCTTTACAAGACTGTAATTACCATTTTATGTATCCACACATTCCCAATGTACCTTCTTGTATATGCAAAAATAAATAAATAAAATAAATAAGCGAGGTTTAATTCCTGTAGTCTCTCCTCGTAGCTCATACCTCTCAGCTCGGGTACTAGTCTGGTGGCAAACCTTTGAACCTTTTCCAGTTTAGTCTTATGCTTGACTAGATATGGACTCCATGCTGGAGCCGCATACTCCAGGATTGGTCTGACATATGTGGTATATAATGTTCTGAAAGATTCCTTACACAAGTTTCTAAAGGCCGTTCTTATGTTAGCCAACCTGGCATATGCTGCTGATGTTATCCTCTTGATATAAGCTTCAGGGGACAGGTCTGGCGTGATATCAACCCCCCCAGGTCTTTCTCTCTCTCTGACTCTTGAAGTATTTCATCTCCCAAATGGTACCTTGTATCTGGTCTCCTGCTTCCTACCCCTATCTTCATTACATTACATTTGCTTGGGTTAAACTCTAACAGCCATTTGTTCGACCATTCCTGCAGCTTGTCCAGGTCTTCTTGAAGTCTCAAGCTGTCCTCCTCTGTCTTAATCCTTCTCATAATTTTGGCGTCGTCAGCAAACATTGAGAGGAATGAGTCTATACCCTCTGGGAGATCATTTACGTATATCAGAAACAGGATAGGTCCAAGTACAGAGCCCTGTGGGACTCCACTGGTGACTTCACGCCAGTCTGAGGTCTCACCCCTCACTGTAACTCTCTGTTTCCTATTGCTTAGGTACTCCCTTATCCACTGGAGTGCCCTACCTGTTACTCCTGCCTGTTTCTCCAGCTTATGCATCAACCTTTTATGGGGTACTGTGTCAAAGGCTTTCCGACAGTCCAAAAAAATGCAGTCCGCCCACCCTTCTCTTTGTTGCTTAATTCTTGTCACCTGATCGTAGAATTCTATCAAGCCTGTAAGGCAAGATTTACCCTCCCTGAACCCATGTTGATGGGTTGTCACGAAGTCTCTTCTCTCCAGATGTGTTACTAGGTTTTTTCTCACAATCTTCTCCATCACCTTGCATGGTATACAAGTTAAGGACACTGGCCTGTAGTTCAGTGCCTCTTGTCTGTCACCCTTTTTGTATATTGGTACTACATTAGCAGTCTTCCATATTTCTGGTAGGTCCCCCGTTTCCAGTGACTTACTATACACTATGGAGAGTGGTAAGCAAAGTGCTCCTGCACACTCTTTCAATACCCATGGCGAGATTCCATCCGGCCCAACAGCTTTTCTCACATCCTAGTATTACGTAAGTAATGAAGAAATATGATATATTTACTTACTGTAATGTTGGTGCTGCACGTAGAACACGATCAAACCTATTTTCACTTTGAAATAATGTAATTTCATATCGAAATTCGAAGTAAATATGTAGCAGGTGACGCCATAGGAAGTCGACGGTCCAAGCGACAAAATTGTGGAGCGACTTATCTAAGATAATGGTCGCCTGGAGAGTGTTTGCTGCCATATCAGCCTCCTGTACACAGTGATCCAGTCGTCGCAATTCTTTGCTCAAATTGTCGCAAATTTAATTAATGATATTAACAAGTAGAATGGGTATTTGTAATAATATCTTTCATAAATAGCCACAAAACATTTAATATTTATTTATAAAAATGTGTCTAAGTTAAATAAACTCCATAGGACAATAATTTTGTTATATAGATACTAACGTTATTCGTTGTATGCGTTCGCTACTTAAACTACTCATGTCCTTTTCGTTCATAGAACACCGAACCCTACACACACTGATATATTGCTTAATTAATAGAGATTCACAAATAAAACTTATTCTTGTATATGTTATCAGAAATGCAGAGATAAAATAGTTTTTGTGAATCCATCACAGAGATAAACAGTCTCCGTGGTGTAGTGGTAAGACACTCGCCTGGCGTTCCGCGAGCGCTATGTCATGGGTTCGTATCCTGGCCGGGGAGGATTTACTGGGCGCAATTCCTTAACTGTAGCCTCTGTTTAACGCAACAGTAAAATGTGTACTTGGATGAAAAAACGATTCTTCGCGCCAGGGGATCGTATTCCAGGGACCTGCCCGAAACGCTACGCGTACTAGTGGCTGTACAAGAATGTAACAACTCTTGTATATATCTCAAAAAAAAAAAAAAAAAAAAAATTATATCTTATTAGACAGGAAAGATATTCATATTTCAAACAAGATTTCTTGGCCTACGCTCTCCCTATCCATGGGAACTATGATCTTTCGAAGATTAATGTTAATTTAATCTAAATATTGTAATAAACTAAGTTTTCTATGTCATAATAAAGACAGAAATATAAGCTGCATGTTAATACTTTAGCATAAATATAACTGAAGTGAAAGTGAAGATATATGCCTTTTTACATTTACGTGATGGCTATCTCAGGGATTGTGAAGGCCTGCAAACAAGTGAATTAATTGTGTAATTCATTTGCATATGTGCAAAGTAACATCAAAGGTCTATATGTCAGCATAAACACAGATGTAGACGATAATGTGACTACATTTCAAGGAAAATATATCTTAAATGAAAGCCAAGACATGGTTAAATAAATAGCCAATACGACACCATCGCCGGTGTCCGGACACATGAAAACTTTCAATGCATCAGTGTCCTGCCAGGCGGGCAATACAGGCTTCACAATTCAGAAAAACATTTGTAATTCAGAGAGATGCGTTGATAAACGCAAAATGTTTTATATTTTAAATACAGATATAAACTTTGTTTTCAAACGTTTATTGTAACAATATCTCAAGTATAAGAATCAAGATATATTTTGGACTTAACAATTTCCTATAAAGTTGAAATGCTACCTTAATTGTATATGATCATCATCATATACAGACAGAAATTAACTTTTATAATGTTGAGGTAAAGATAGACGTATGTCAATTATGACACAGGATCGCTCTTAAGAACTTAATTATAAACCATAATATTATAATTATGATAATTCATTGTGTTGGGGGACAGGAAGCCACAGTATATTCATACACGATAGGCTTTTATCAAGGTCATCCTTAAGGTCGAATTACTGACCCCGCCCAGGATGCAACCCCCACAACAAGCTGACTAACTCCTGAGTATCTACTTACTGCTAGGTGAACAGCCGCATTACGTGAAAGGAAATTTTCCCAACCATTTCTGTCCCGCCCAGGATTCGAACACGGAATTCTCGATTGTGTGTCGAGAACGAACAAGACTAATACTGGGGCCCCTATACATATGATGATATGTTTTATATTATCAGAAAATCGGAAACATAAAATATATTTGCAAATATTGGTCATTAAAGTATTTTGGAAACAGAGGTGTATTTTAGTTTAAGTTCAAGTTCAAGTATGTTTATTGAGATAAGCAAGAAATACATCTCAAAGGGATAGAGTAGCTTAGGCTATTTCTACCCCCCCCCCTCTACTTCAAGTCCCTCAAGGGGCGCACATATTCAGTGAGTACAAATAACATTACAAGAATCCCATTTAACATTGCAGGTTAATATAGTAAGTACAGCATTTTACAAGAATCCCATTTAACATTGCAGGTTAATATAGTAAGTATAGCATAGAATTGTTACACTCTTGGGGCAAAATTCTTGTAGCTCCTAAGTATACTGTCTATCATACCATTATCACACATCCAAACAATTTGATGTGGTACACTATTTAATTCCTTATTTCTATAGTTTTCAATAAGTTGACACTCTAATACATAATGTTCTAAGGTGTGGGTGTACGGCATTCTACATAATTTACACTCCTTATCTTTTTCACTGACATCAACACCGTATTGCCAGATATATTTATATCCTAATCTTAATCTCATGTAAATTGAATCCTTCCAAGTAGACTTTCCTTTACCATAGGTGAAGGACTAATTTGTATTTATTATTGAATAATGCTTAAGTGTGTTACTACTGTTCACCATTGCCATTCTCTTTATCATTTCTTCACCCTCTTGGATCATCTTGATTCTTGTTTTTATTTGTTTCAAGGTTAACTGACATATAACATCAACAAGAGTTTTTTCAGTGGCTCTCTTCGCTATGTCATCAACTACCTCATTCAACAGTATTCCCACATGTGAAGGGATCCACATGAATCTTACTTTATACCCAGTTTTTTCTAATTTCTTAACATTCTCTCTGCACTCTGTCACAATATTCTGGTATACTGGGTGTCTGCTATTTAAAGACTCTAACGCTCCTCTACTGTCAATAAAGAAGCACGCATTTTTACCACATTTAACTACTTCCTGTAATCCTGCTAATACTCCTTGGAGTTCAGCCTGCGTTGAAGAGACATTGTCAGTTAATCGGCGTCCAATAACAGTATCTACAGTGCCGATGTCAGTGTACTCCCTGATCAAGACTCCACATCCTGCCTTCCCATCCCTAGCTACTGACCCATCACAATATACATGTAGAGTGTTTTCTGTGGGCAGTTTTCTAATTATACAATCATATGTTGCCCTCAGCTCTCCTATATCATACATACTTTTTTCTTTTGCAACGGAGTAATTACTACATCTACATTACAACCCTCCCATGGTGGTGTGAATTTTCTCTTGGGCACAGCAATACACTCTGTAATAACATCATACTTTATAACATTAGAACATAAGTTATTCACATATACTCCCTTTTTCATCATACACTGTTCACTACTTCCCACCTTTTGAACCGAGAGGATTAATTCATGAGCTCCCCCACCTCTCATTAACCTAATGGCAGAGGCTACATTTATCTCTGAAATTCTATCCCCAATACTCTGCAGATTCAATTCCATCCTCATTATCTCAATCATAGCATTTCTTGGGCATCCTAAGATAATTCTCATGGCTTCATTTTGTACCTTCTCCAACTTGCCCATCCTACCTTTACCAAAACAAGAAATGACAGGTGCAGCATAATCAATAAGAGATCTTATAGTACTCAAGTATATCATTCGTAGCACAGGGACTCCCACTCCCTTTCCACAGCATGCCAAGGCCTTCAGAGGTTGTAATCTCTTCCGACATTGACCCAACAGTCTGTTCATCTCAGCTTCCAAACTCTCATGGGTATATCCAACATATATGCCTAAATATTTATATATATTAACTCTCTCTATATTTTTACCGTTTATTTTCAATATAATGGGCCTCCGACTTCTACATTCAAACTTAGTTTTGTTTTCATTAACCACCAGTCCCATATGGTGACACAGGTTTCCGAAATTGTCCAACACTGTTTGAACCTTTGAAATATCTTTGCCCTGAAACAAAATATCATCGGCATATATGATCGGAGTTACCCCATTTGAGTATCTCTCAGATGCTATCTTATTCATTAGTACATTAAACAGGGTGGGACTCAACACTCCTCCCTGAGGTGTGCCGAGTTCAAAAGACCTCACACCTGACATACAACCTTGATACCACACCTGAGCCTTCCTTTCGTAAAGATAATCCCCTATCCAGCGCAATAATCTCCCTTTAACACCAAGACCAGCTAATTCATATAAAATAACCTCTTTGTTGGCTTTATCAAAAGCTCCTTGTAAATCAATAAAATTCTATAATAATCATTTTCATTAGCTAGACATTTAATAATACAATCAGAGTACTTTTTCCTTTGAGGAACCCAAACAAATTACTAGACAGCTGATCACCTATTATATATAAAGTCTATTTAAAATGATCCTCTCCATCATTTTACAAAAACACGAGGTTAAAGACACAGGTCTGTACTCTCCATTGGCTTTAGGGATAGGGATGATCATAGCTTTTTTCCATTTACTGGGAATACTGCCCTCTTTATAACTAATATTAAAGAGGTCTAACAGTGGGCTTTTCGTCATAATGGCAAGTTCATTAAGTATTTCATAAGTTACTCCATCCTCCCCAGGGGCGGTAGATTTCCCAACTTTAATCGCCGTTATTAGTTCTTCTCTGGTAATGCCTGTGCAAGTGACATCACCACTGTTACCTGCTGTAAGTATAAAATCCTTTCTTAGATCTTTCCAAGAATCTAATGACTCTCTCGTTACAGGGGTAATGAACTAAGTTTGGCAGCTTCCGCCCATTTATTACGAGACCATTTGCAATTCCTTGCGGGTCAGGATGTGCAACAAAATTATGCTTTTTACCCCTTATTTTATTTACGTCTTGCCAGATTTCCTTCAAGTTTCTGTTACTCCCAACTTTCTCTGCAAACTCCTGCCAATACTTGCTCCTAATTTCCTTTCTCTTCTCCCCACACAGCCTAGCAACTGCCAGTAAAGCATTCTTCCCTTCCTCAGTCCTACCATTCCTATTCCAATTCCTGTGAGCTCTCCTCATTGTTAATGTCCACCCCTTAAGCATCTTGTCATGTGTATAATTTTCTTTTCTGGGGGGATGCTTTTTTATACTAGATGTTTTCCGGTTCAATGTTGCATTAAATACATCTACCTCCTTAATTAAATCTTCATAAAATGCTTCTGCCGAAACTGGCTTATAAGTATCATACCAAGACTTAATATGGCCAACAAGACCCCTTATTCTCCCGCTTAAACTTTACCTTTTCCTCTGAAGGCAGGCATGCTTTTTANCTACACTACTACTAACACTACACTACTACTAACACTACACTACTACTAACACTGCTACACTACTACTAACACTGCTACACTACTACTAACACTGCTACACTACTACTAACACTACTACACTACTACTAAACTGCTACACTACTACTAACACTACACTACTACTAACCTACACTACTACTAACACTACACTACTACTAACACTGCTACACTACTACTAACATGCTACACTACTACTAACACTGCTACACTACTACTAACACTGCTACACTACTACTAACACTGCTACACTACTACTAACAACTACACTACTACTAACACTACACTACTACTAACACTGCTACACTACTACTAACACTACACTACTACTAACACTGCTACACTACTACTAAACACTACACTACTACTAAACTGCTACACTACTACTAACACTGCTACACTACTACTAACACTACACTACTACTAACACTGCTACACTACTACTAACACTGCTACACTACTACTAACACTGCTACACTACTACTAACACTGCTACACTACTACTAACACTGCTACGCTACTACTAACACTGCTACACTACTACTAACACTGCTACACTACTACTAACACTACACTACTACTAACACTACACTACTACTAACACTACACTACTACTAACACTGCTACACTACTACTGCTACACTACTACTAACACTACACTACTACTAACACTACACTACTACTAACACTGCTACACTACTACTAACACTGCTACACTACTACTAACACTACACTACTACTAACACTGCTACGCTACTACTAACACTGCTACACTACTACTAACACTGCTACACTACTTCTAACACTACACTACTACTAACACTGCTACACTACTACTAACACTGCTACACTACTTCTAACACTACACTACTAAAACTAACACGGCTCTGCTACTACCATCACAACTGTACTACTACTGAGACTATTATACTACTACTACTTCTACTAACACTGCTCGACTGTTACTTACGCAACTGTACTACTTATAACACAACTCAAATACTACTAAAACCTCTGCACTACTACTACTACTAATACAACTCAAATACTACTAAAACCACTGTACTTCTACTAACACTACTGTATTTCTTCCAGCAAAACTACTACTAACAGAACTCAACTACTTGTAATACAGCGGTACTTCTACTAGCACAACTGTACTACTTCTAACCCAGCAGTACTACAACTGACACTTGTCTACGAATACTATCACAACTTTAATTAAAACTCAACTATACTACTACTAACACAACTGTTCTACTACTTAACACAACTGTTACCCCCTTACATCGTTTATTACACCTATCCCCTCCGCACCTGTTGTTGTTTAAGGTTCAGCTACTCGGAACAAAATGTTCTCAGTAACACGGGCTATGGCGAGCCCTGTAGTGTACTTACCTGACACAGAAGCGGGGCTGAATGTATGTACCCTCGGCACCTTTCGCTTTCCGCTTACCTTCCACTAAGATTTCCTGCTCCTCACCTCTCTCTCTTACCTTACTTAATGCCCGTGCCTCCCTAGTCTCAAGGACAACATTAATATTGTTCTACTTCAAGAAACACTCATCAGGACTGAAAGAAATATCAATATCACAGTATATCAAGGTTTCCACTCCCCTATTGCGCAAGGTGGCACCAAAGGCATTTCAATTCTAGTAAAAATCATATCGGTGCCACGGCAATCACAGACCTGCCCCACTGTGGCGAGAACGTCGAAATTATGGGAGTTAATCTCACTATGAGGAACTCAACGCTGTCCATCTTCAATGTATACAAGAGCTATAGAGAACACGACATGGATCTCTCAGCAATCTTTGACATAGCAGTCACTACACCTACTATCATCTCTGGCGACTTCAACGCTCATAGTGAATTACTACTTGATTCACCAAGAACCGACACCAACGGAAGACATATTGAACACCTTTTGAATGAAGTGCCGGAAATCAGTCTGCTTAACTTGACGGAACCAACGCACATTGGCGGGGAAAGCTGGATCTCACGTTTGTTTCCACCAGTATTTATGAGTTGTGTCATTGGTCAGTGGATCATGTTCTGACTAGTGACCATTTGCTACAAAAACAGTTATTAATATAGCACCACCTCCTAGACCTCCAGCTCCCGAGCCCGGATGGGACTTTATCAAAGCAGATTGGACGAAGTTTCAGGAATCTCTCGAAACTTGGCACCAAAACTATACTCCTCCGACAACACCGAAGAAATGTAAAAAGATTTAGTAAATGCAATACATAGAGCAGCAAATCACGCCGTCCCCAAGAGGAAAACAATTACCCAACAACATAAGGACCATTGGTATTACTGTGATAGGATCAAAGAGCTACATAACAGACTAAATCGTGCACAAAAGAATTTCAGTAGAGATAGAACCGAAGCTAATCTAGGACTTCTTAGAGTTGTCCGAGATCATGTGCACGAAGAAACAGCAAAAATCAAAGAAAAATGGCTCGAGTGGTGTGCCAAGCTAAATCAGAATACGTCCTTGGCAACATCTGGAGGCAGATCAACAAGGCCAAAGGAAAATCGCCTCCTGCTCCGCCGCACCATGTTCATCCAGAGCAAGAAGCAGAAAGGCTAGCAAATCTATTTGCTTTAAGAGCCAGTTCCACTCAACTTCCTCAAGCAACTCTGACTCACCAACAGACTTCAAGCAGCAAGATAGAAAAAAAATAGATGATGCTTTAGCCTTACCTGACGAACTAGACCAACCTTTCAATCTGAAAGAACTCAGAAGCGCTACAAAGAAGACAAAAAATACAGCTCCAAGCGAGGACAAAATCACTTACAACATGCTAGCCAAGCTAGGAGAAAAGGGTGAAGAAGCCTTCTTGAATCTCATCAACAGAGTATGGGTGACAAGAACCCGACCACTCTCTTGGAACAGTGCAATTATAGTTCCCATTCCAAAACCTAAAGACCCAGGAAATCCAAGACCCATCTCATTAACAAGCTGTCTGGCCAAAACTGCAGAAAGAATGGCCCTTAATCGAATTGAATGGAAAGCCAATCCACTACACCAAAATATTTTTGCTTTCAAAAAAGGTGTTGGAACCACAGAATGCCTTACCTCCCTCCTGGATAAAATCAATGACAAAGTTGGAATCCTTATTTTTCTAGACCTTGAAAAAGCCTTCGAGTTAGCCAGTGCTCCAGCTACACTGTGCTGCCTTGTGGATAAGGAAATCAAAGAACACGCTCTTGCCTTTGCCAAAGGAAGCCTGCTTAACCGAGAAGCTAAAGTCAAATTCCAAGGAAAAACATCGACTTGTTGGGGGGGGGGAGGGTAGAAATAGCCTAAGCTACTCCATTCCTTTGAGATGTATTTCTTTCTTGTCTCAATAAACATACTTGAATCTACTTCAAAGAGGCTGGAAAATGGAACTCCGCAGGGAGGAATACTAAGCCCCTTCCTCTTCAACTGTCTCATGGAACAATTCATGAAGCTCAAGCTACCAAAAGCCAAACTTCTTAACTATGTAGAGGACTTTGTGGTCATCATCAATGGAAAAGGTGCAAGGAACCTTGCGCAAAAATGCCTAGATATTATCAGCAGGGAAGCGGAACGCATAGCAGTGAAAATAAACAGCAATAAAACAAAAGCTATGGCCGTTAAAATGAGAACGAGACATCAGACTGGCAATACAAGGACAAGAAATTGAGTGGGTTACCTCTTTTCAATACCTAGGAGTCATAATAGACAACCAGTTGAAATTCACTCAAGAAATTGAATATCTTCGGCAACGCTGTAAAGCCAGAAACTCAGCTTTGCGCTCTCTGACCAGTCTTAGAGAGGATGCATCTCTACCAGTACTCAAAATGTACTACGTTCAAGCAGTTAGGTCACTCATCGACTATGCTGCCCCTGCTCATACATCCCTCAGTGATAACCAATGGGGGAAACTGGAAGTGTCTCAAAATGATGAGCTCAGAACAATGCTGGGAGCACCTATATGGACGCGTCGAGAGAATCTAAGAATGAAAACCAACTTACCAGCATTAGAAAACAGGATCAAATAAAGGATAGCGACCATAACAGCAAAACTTGTTGGAACCACCGCCAGACTGTCAGTCAAAGACAGCATACAGAGATCCCTTCAGATAACCTTCAATATAGAACAAGTACATGGATGGATAATCTGGTCAAGATTCTAGAGAAAGTGGACTTCAAATGGACCATTAAAAACAAAGGGGAAGATAGACCATATCAACACTTTCGGCAGCCTCCTCCATGGGAAGACTCGAATCTAAAGATAATCATTGAAGGATTACCAGTTAAAAAATTAGCATGTGACTCGCAGAGGCTCAAAGCCGTCATAGAACAACAAATAGAAACCATTTCAAGACCTACAACGACTCGCATCTTCACAGACGGATCAGTTGATCAAGAATGAGATTCTGCTGGGGCAGCAGTTTACACTACCAACCATGAAGCTTACTGGAGCATGAATAGTGGATGCTCAACATTGCAAACAGAATTATATGCCCTGAAGGAGGCCATAAACTATACAATTGAGAATAATTTACGTAATGTCATCGTTCATACCGACTCTAAATCTTCACTCCAGGCATTGTTATCCAGTCAGCACAGAGATAGTATACAACTCCTCACAGAAATCCAACATATAGAAAAAGAAGTCCATAATCTAGGGCTGTCAATTACCCTAAATTGCATACCAAGTCACACTGGCATAGATGGTAATGAAAAGGCAGACTCACTAGCAAAGTCTGCCACTGCTCTACCTGTTGTACAGGTTCAAATACCTCCAAGTTCTTCACAGATTAAGGAGGAAATCAAGAAGAAAATACTCCCAATTATCAAAAGTCGTCACAGAGCCAAAGTAGCAGAAGGAAGATCCACTGCGATATGGTATGAACAGGCCACTGGGTACTACTCTTCCAAGCCTGGCAAAAAGATATCCAGAGACATTGCAGTAGCCATACACAGACTCAGACTTGGTTACAAGTGCTGCTGGGAGGTAATGAACCCAATAGTTAAAGAGTGTCATATCTGTGGAACAGAAGCAGAGGCGCCACTATTGCACTACTTACTGGGATGTGAAGCTACTGAAGCCCTGCGCATCAAAGTCAACATTAATCCAATGACAGCAGCTGCATTAGATGCACATTCCACAGCGACTAAATCAAAAACAACAACATCAACCTCGTCTCACTTACGGGCTATTTATGCCCATGCCACCTCTTGGGTGGCATGATTTTCATCAATCAATCAATCTCGTCTCACACACACATACACTGCGTCCCATTGAGCGTGTGGACACATGCAATCAAAACGTCTAAAGGCTAGAGCTCCCCCCCCCTCCCCTTGACGGTCAAACTTTCGGGAAAAGCAATATTTGAAGGTCCTGAAAGAAAACCGACATCACACCCACTGACATTAGTCAGGAAGGTGATGATTTCGGAAGGTTGATTGAGGAAGAACTAGAAAAACTCTTGACAAACGATGCCATACTTTGCAAGGAGCACCACCTACATCCTAACTTCCCACGTCAATTCCTGGTCGATAGAGCAGTTTTTACCAGTAGGACTAGCCAATGGATCGCTGACTGGCCGCAACTTAAGTTCACCACCATAGCTGCGGCCACCCATGCTGCCACACAAGGTTTCTATTGCTTCGGCTTACAAATACCACCTCATCAAGTAAAAAAGGTACGAGACCATGAGCCTAGCAGTGTCTCAAGTGCTACGAGCTATCCCACACCACCAACAAGTGTCAGCACCCTGTCCAGAAGTGTAGCCTATGCACACTGGACCATCACTACTCCATATGCAAGTCAACAACCAATCGTTGCTTGCTCTGTGATGGCACTCGCCCTGTAATTTTCTATCGCTGTCCCGGCAGACAGGAAAACATCAAGGTCCAGGTTGAAGCCAAGAGAAATTACCCTTTTACCTCCGCGACCAGAGCCCCAGGTGCTCAACCCACCACCTCAGCTCCCACCAACCGACCAGAAGACTTTCCAGTCTTACCAAATAGTGGCTCCTCTCACCAGGCGACCCAACCTTCACAATGAGGCCCCAAGGCCCCACAGGCTCCTTCGCAGCCCCCCCCCCCCCTGCATCACGTGCAGGCATTATCTCTGGTCTTATTAGACTAGCGGAGAGGCATGCCAAACCAGACAACCACCGTTTTGTTAGTGAACTGAACGCATTATGCCTAGCCAATGGCCTAGACACCATTATAGTCCCTGGTGCAAGTTTCACTGCCTCCACTACCACACTGGAGACTACTACCAGGTCGATTTCAACACAGACTCCAGAATCACTCAAGACCCGGCAGCACAAGCAGAGGTATTTTCCCTCTCCAGCTCCCAGCACTCCTACTATCAACATCTCAGTAGCCGCGCTAGCAGACGTGCCGTCTACCAACGCTCCTGAAATAGCTTCTACCACGAATCTACGACACCTGAGCCTACCTCAGGCTGCACGATGAAAGACGAAAACTCCAACTATGGATGTTACCAACTCCTCAGACAAGGAAATCTTATTAGGAGCTCCACCTCCGTACCACAAATACGACACCTACTCGGTAAAAACCTCCTCATTGAAGCCACGTCATCAAACTCCAAAGACAGCACGGCTCAGCCAAAGTCTCCAACAAAGAATAAACGTAAGTCCTAGAGATCTTCCAAGTCTTATCCTGCCAGTTCCATAACTGGACAGCCAGCCCTCCGAAGCTGAAATCCATTATGAAGACCCCCATGCATCCCCAGATCTCGAGTATCAGCTATTGATACCTAGAGCCTCTACTTACGGGCTCACCATAACCCCTGCTACTTGCAACTTTTTGTTCTGAAGAGTTGAATCTAAAACAACAACAACAACAACCTCCTCTCATCCCAGTCGACTTTATAATGGTCCAGGCCAGACCAAAACGACGTCGTCTCTTCATCTTCTAGTATGAGGTTTGGTCAACCTTCTCAGTTTAGTTAGCTTACTTCAACCTTGTGTTAATTGTTTACTCCTTCACGCCTTGAATTTTTGTTATTATTTGTATTTGCCTGAAACGCTTTGGATAATTATACAGGTGACATGAATAATTGCAGAGCAATATTAAATCTACCTATACTTTCAATAATATTTGAAAATATTATTTACACACAGCTTTTTACAAAACATTACAAAACCTTGTAAAACTCAACTTATTCCGGCCAGTTGGCTTCCATTCACAAAAGTACCATGATGCCATTATTAGCCTGCTTAATATAATCTACACAGCCCTTGACAAAAGGAGTTCCAATTGGCCTCTTCATTGACCTGAGAAAGGCCTTTGATACTGTAAACCATAACTACCTCTTACTTAAACTTCATCACTATTGTGGGAAATTTTTACCCACCATATCTAATAATCATCTAAGAAATGTATCATATCTATATCAA
>WNGS01053977.1:0-11658 GCA_020271785.1 Procambarus virginalis
CCCCAATCGGTTCCACAATACACGTGGTATTGTAGTGATGGTGACTTACGTTGATCACGGCTTATAAGATTGTTGGAGATCATGATGACAACAACGTTATGGCGACGTGTTATGATGGTGACTGCTGGTCCACCTCAGGAATGTGTGCCTGGGCTCACTACCAATAGTTGAACAGAACTTTGTTTACATTTTTCTTATATATCAAAAACTTACATTCACAGTAACTATATATTCTACTTTTAGCGAGATAAAATGACTGTTGAATTAATTGTTCATTCCTAAATGAACCCACATTGCACTCAGCGGTCGTTCAGCACAAGTATTTCCTTGCGATTTCAGAGCTAGTTTAGGTAGACTCTTTCACTGCACTGTGAAATAACTTTGTTACTCAAGGCGAGGAAAAAGTAATGCAGTGAAGTAGACGTATTGAGAGATGGGGAACCAGAAGGCTTGGTCGTCGAGAGAGTGTTGTGTGTAGCTTGGAGTGGTGGTAGGTAGCCTAGCACATGACTGTTTGTAAGGTAACCACGGAGACGGTAATCAATAGCCTAGCTCCACCCACCTCATCATACGGGTCGTGTCTAGCACTTTGCGTGACAAGGTGTCTAGTACACAGCGTGACACTGTGTTGTGTCTAGTACTCCTCGTGACACTGTGTCGTGTCTAGTACACATCGTGACACTGTGTCGTGTCCAGTACTCATCGTGACAATGTGTCGTGTCTAGTACACATCGCGACACTGTGTTGTGTCTAGCACTCCGCGTGACACTGTCGTGTCTAGTACTCTGCGTGACACTGTCACGCATACTAAAGAATTTAATGATGAAAGCTTTACTAGACAAGACTGTGAAGAAATTAATCACTTCTCAAAGCGATCTCACTGTCCTGACATCCAATTCTCATCGACTAGATCTCAATATCTTGGAATCTATGTGTATCGCGAAAATGAAACCAGAGTTGACCACCTCAAAGTCCTCATTTGCTCACTCACTCATTTTATTATTCTCGAAGTACGTTGTTAGGTCTTTTTAATGCTTAATATTGTTCTTTTTATAATTTTGCTTTTTACTTTATATTTACTTATTTATTAATCTTCTTAATTGATGTTGATTTTTATAAATTTTAAACTTTTATTGATAATTTTTTCAACTAATTTTAGTGAGAAATTTGTTCTCTGGTCTTAGCACTGATGATCTTTTTTTTTTATCTTTATTTAAGAAATACAAGTATAAATTAAATTATATAAAAGGTTTACAAGACAATTATACATTGCAATTCGTAGTGAACAAGTTTTCCAATAGTACAGAATATGATCTGTAAAAACCCCTGAATGTTATACTTATTTTCCGTTAAACGATTTACAAAATTTGGAGAATAAATTTACATTAAAATACAGGGGAGATTATTACATTTACATATATTTTATATAATTCTCAGTAAACAAATTTTCCATATCATCACCGAGCATGAGCCTTAAACCCCAAATGTTATACTTGATCCTGCCTCGCAAGAACTTCAATATTTTGTCTACTGAGTAACCTTCCTGCCTTCCTATCCAAACACAAAAAATGTAATCAGAAAGTAACATAATTATTGTATTCTTAATTTTCTTGCATTTTATGTCAATATGAAACATTAAAAACCTCATTAACTCCACTCTAATACTTGGTCCACATAAAACTTTAAGAGTGTCTCGAATCCAGTTTACAAGAACAACTTTCTGCTTACAGAAATAAAATATATGCATATTATTTTCAATTTCAGTACATTGGTCACACCTATTGTTGTCTTAATGCCCAACATCAACAACCTATCATTAGTAGGGAGGGTCTCATGAATATAGCGATACAATAGCTCACGTTGTTTTGGGGCAATAAATTTAACATGAAGGTTCGCCCATATTACTTGCCAGCTGAAGAGTGGATATGCCTCCTCTACTCTAGGAACTATATTTGGTAGTATAACATCATACACTTGTTTACTGTTCATCATTAAAAACCTTCAATATTACAAATCCGCCTGAGAACATCAATTGCACAAGAATAAAAGTGAGGTGAAATAAAGGCAAGGTCAGTATACTCTGGCATATGTATCAAGTAGCTGACACGTAATTTACAATAGTAATGTCCTAGCGCATTTACACTATTCCTCTGCATTATCTCCTTTCTAAAGGTAACACATAAGATTGCCAATGACTTATTGTACACATTCAGTATTCCTATTCCACCGTTTTCTTACCTTTACAAAGAGTAGTCCGTTTAATTGGTTGGTATCTACCATACCAATTAAACGGACTACTCTTTGTAAAGGTAAGAAAAACGGTGGAATAGGAATACTGAATGTGTACAATAAGTCATTGGCAATCTTATGTGTTACCTTTAGAAAGGAGATAATGCAGAGGAATAGTGTAAATGCGCTAGGACATTACTATTGTAAATTACGTGTCAGCTACTTGATACATATGCCAGAGTATACTGACCTTGCCTTATTTCACCTCACTTTTATTCTTGTGCAATTGATGTTCTCAGGCGGATTTGTAATATTGAAGGTTTTTAATGATGAACAGTAAACAAGTGTATGATGTTATACTACCAAATATAGTTCCTAGAGTAGAGGAGGCATATCCACTCTTCAGCTGGCAAGTAATATGGGCGAACCTTCATGTTAAATTTATTGCCCCAAAACAACGTGAGCTATTGTATCGCTATATTCATGAGACCCTCCCTACTAATGATAGGTTGTTGATGTTGGGCATTAAAGACAACAATAGGTGTGACCAATGTACTGAAATTGAAAATAATATGCATATATTTATTTCTGTAAGCAGAAAGTTGTTCTTGTAAACTGGATTCGAGACACTCTTAAAGTTTATGTGGACCAAGTATTAGAGTGGAGTTAATGAGGTTTTTAATGTTTCATATTGACATAAAATGCAAGAAAATTAAGAATACAATAATTATGTTACTTTCTGATTACATTTTTGTGTTTGGATAGGAAGGCAGGAAGGTTACTCAGTAGACAAAATATTGAAGTTCTTGCGAGGCAGGATCAAGTATAACATTTGGGGTTTAAGGCTCATGCTCGGTGATGATATGGAAAATTTGTTTACTGAGAATTATATAAAATATATGTAAATGTAATAATCTCCCCTGTATTTTAATGTAAATTATTCTCCAAATTTTGTAAATCGTTTAACGGAAAATAAGTATAACATTCAGGGGTTTTTACAGATCATATTCTGTACTATTGGAAACTTGTTCACTACGAATTGCAATGTATAATTGTCTTGTAAACCTTTTATATAATTTAATTTATACTTGTATTTCTTAAATAAAGATAAAAAAAAAAAAGATCATCAGTGCTAAGACCAGAGAACAAAATTTCTCACTAAAAATTAGTTGAAAAAATTATCAATAAAAAGTTTAAAATTTATAAAAATCAACATCAATTAAGAAGATTAATAAATAAGTAAATATAAAGTAAAAAGCAAAATTATAAAAAAGAACAATATTAAGCATTAAAAAGACCTAACAACGTACTTCGAGAATAATAAAATGAGTGAGTGAGCAAATGAGGACTTTGAGGTGGTCAACTCTGGTTTCATTTTCGCGATACACATAGATTCCAAGATATTGAGATCTAGTCGATGAGAATTGGATGTCAGGACAGTGAGATCGCTTTGAGAAGTGATTAATTTCTTCACAGTCTTGTCTAGTAAAGCTTTCATCATTAAATTCTTTAGTATGCGTGACAGTGTCACGCAGAGTACTAGACACGACAGTGTCACGCGGAGTGCTAGACACAACACAGTGTCGCGATGTGTACTAGACACGACACATTGTCACGATGAGTACTGGACACGACACAGTGTCACGATGTGTACTAGACACGACACAGTGTCACGAGGAGTACTAGACACAACACAGTGTCACGCTGTGTACTAGACACCTTGTCACGCAAAGTGCTAGACACGACCCGTATGATGAGGTGGGTGGAGCTAGGCTATTGATTACCGTCTCCGTGGTTACCTTACAAACAGTCATGTGCTAGGCTACCTACCACCACTCCAAGCTACACACAACACTCTCTCGACGACCAAGCCTTCTGGTTCCCCATCTCTCAATACGTCTACTTCACTGCATTACTTTTTCCTCGCCTTGAGTAACAAAGTTATTTCACAGTGCAGTGAAAGAGTCTACCTAAACTAGCTCTGAAATCGCAAGGAAATACTTGTGCTGAACGACCGCTGAGTGCAATGTGGGTTCATTTAGGAATGAACAATTAATTCAACAGTCATTTTATCTCGCTAAAAGTAGAATATATAGTTACTGTGAATGTAAGTTTTTGATATATAAGAAAAATGTAAACAAAGTTCTGTTCAACTATTGGTAGTGAGCCCAGGCACACATTCCTGAGGTGGACCAGCAGTCACCATCATAACACGTCGCCATAACGTTGTTGTCATCATGATCTCCAAACAATCTTATAAGCCGTGATCAAACGTAAGTCACCATCACTACAATACCACGTGTATTGTGGAACCGATTGGGTAAACTAAAATGTTTCATTTTTTGTAGTTTTTTAAACTTTTTTTTTTAGTTTGTAGTTGCTTGTAGGCAGTGTCGAGTGGAATTTACATCTGGGATATATATACACCCGTAGGTGTACCCTGCTTCTCGGTATATATACACTGAGAGTTTACCTCAATGCTAGACAATGTTTATGACTAAAATATACTTTGTTGGTTGGTCAGCAAGCTACTGTGGTGGTCTAAATAACTCTCCAGAATTTGATAGGCTTTAAACTCAACATCGAACCAAAGGCATATGCGTTATTATTAAAAAGGATGGTTAACTCGTTTACAAGATTAATACCGATATACTTTCTATATATAGAAAGTATATCGGTATATCGAAATATAGTATTAATACAAGTTTAAATAATAATACAATATGTAATTTTATATTATGATTTTGCAGGCCTACATAAACAGGCATGTTTTGTTATTATGTTAGGTTAGGAATAATATTTTGATTAGGAAAAGGGTTTTTGGTTAGGACAGTCTATGGGAGGTTGTTCGGTTAAGTCAAGCTTGGTAAAGAGTTTTACTGTCACCTAACAATTGGGTGCATTTGTCAACCATACTAACATTATTAAGTAAAAAAATATAACTGCAGATGTGACTAACAGCGTGAGAAAGCTATATAAACACAGCCCTGGTCGACAGTGTGAGGAATATATATATACATCGTAACCACAGCTCTGGCTGAATATGTGAGGGGGGATACATAACCACATCTCTGGCTGTGGTTATGTATCTTCCTCACAGAAGGAAGCTAGACAACACAAGGACCCTAGACGCAACACATAAGAAAACTGGAAACAACTCATAGGGAAACTAGAGTCAGCACAAACACAAGGAAACTAGACACAACAAACAATGAAACTAGAGACAACCCACAAGGAAACGACCACAACACACAAGGAAACTAGAGACAATTAAATCACAGAGACGATGAGAAACGCGAGAGAATCGAGTAATTAATTGCATTTAACCATTGTCGGCCTCAAAGTGTCTCCACGAGGCGGCCCTGACCGCTTTATCGGTCACGTGGCCTTGACCGCCTTGCTGGTCACGCTGCTTTGACCGCATTTGTTGATCACACTAAACACTGGTCCGTAATCCGAACTTACCTGTAAGGACTTACCTATCAGTGACTTTCAGGACATGTACTTGTTGTGTTATAATTTAAATATTCTGACGTTCGTATTCATTGTCAAATCTGGCCAAATCAAATCATATTGTGGATTGCGGTGTCTTTTCAGAACTTCTTTCAGTGCGTTCCACTTATTAACCACCTGTAAAGAGTACGAGTATTTCCTTACATTTCTTAGACTGATTTGAGTTTCCAGCTTCCACTTATATCCTCTTGTTCTACTTTCTCTTACTTTAAAGAGGCTGTTCTTGTCCTTGTCAATTCCCCCCCCCCCTAAGAATCCTATACGTTGCGATCATGTTCCCCTAGGCTCCCACGGCTTTAATTTCTCTTCTTCCTCAACGTGTTTCTTGGTCTAACCAGTTCCGTTAGCTTCATTATGTGCTCCAGGATGATGAGGCAGTGCTCACTAGTTCCGAAGGACATCTCATGCTCTATATTTTCGATTTCGTCCTCATTTTGAGTAAACACCAGTTCTAATGTTTTGGTGGGTCGTCTCCCCTTACTCTTGTCGGTAGTATAATGTGCTATATCGCTGGCGTGGCATGACAGAGAAACACATGAAACAGACATGAAACTCTTCATGTCCATTGATTATAACCGTGAAATTAAGGTCAGGCAAAATATCGAGTTCCATACTCATCAGCAGGGAGCCGGTCACGCCTATGTTTGAGACCATCCATGTGCAAGGTTCATTGCAGTGTGTCCTCAGCCTTGACGATAACACTGGACTGCAGTTGCTGATCGTTAAACATAAGTAGGCGTGTAACGGCATTTTAATATAATAACCATTAAGTGCAATTCATAATAACCGTTAAGCACAATTATGCAAGTTTTAACGTCATTTTAACATTCTGTAATGTATGTTTCAAATAGTGTCCAGTACTACCATTCTTATCGGTTATCTTGAAACAGATAATGAAGGCTGTTCTCGCTACTACAATCTTACAGTAAGGTATGGTAAGATAAGCGAGTGGCTTGGTATGGTCCGGTACTGTAGAGTATGGTATACCACAGTAAACTTCTTAAAGTTATCGAGGTCCTACTACTCAAGATAGAGGCAATGCTCGCGGTCACCCATCCAGAATCTGGCCATACTGCAGGTAATGGCGTCTGAGGAGGGGGGGGGGGGCAGTGACCATGGTGATGACTTTCACAAACACCTGTTATTTGTTATCATCCATAAATTTACCAAAGTTTGTTAGTGATAGCTTACTCAGGCGCGTGAATGATAATGTTTACTTAGGCGGGAATGACAATACTCAGATGAATACTCACTTCTATTGTTTAAACAATTACATTACTCTGAAAGAATTGTACTTTTTTTTGTAACAATTATTGATGTGTGCTTCATGTTTAAGGCCACACCAATATTTACTAACCAACCGCAAGAAAACTTTACACTTGAATATAGTCGGAAACTAAATATATATATATATATATATATATATATATATATATATATATATATATATATATATTTATATATATATATAGTGCATATAAACTCATCATGTACCGAAACGCAGAGTACACCCCAAGGTGTGTATATACCTTGATATTCTGCGAGTCCTATAAATACCCAAGCTACTGAGGAGATCCAGGTACTATGTAATTGCAATTGTTTACATACGAGGTTGTTTAACGTCTTATCTACTGTGCACAATTTGATGTCCTAGCATTAATATTATATTAACATTACAGTATATATATATATATATATATATATATATATATATATATATATATATATATATATATATATATATATATATGTATGTATATATATACAGTTGTTATTATCATGAATGACACATAAACATTCCAACACATGTGTTAATTGCATAATATGTCTTTTTCAGGTGTTCTGTTCACCTCCAGCAATGGAGGGTAGTGTGCGAAAGTTTCCTGTTATGTTAATTTACACAAGGAGACAGATAGAGTAACCCGGTTGTAACAGGGAGTTTCCTGGGTTGCAGGTGGAGGAGGAGGAGGTGTTGGAGGCGGGCCTGCTGCCTCCCACCATGTCGCGGCTACGAGGACTGCACCTTGTCAAGGGCCATGGGATGTGTCTCCATGTAGATTCTTCACACGGGGAAGAAACAGTATAAAGTAGTGCTCGCTAACGGTGTTTGGGGTTCCGGGCCAGCGTCTCCACCTTACTCCACACACCCCTTGGATACATTCCAGCTAGATTGTTACAGATAAAGCAACGGAAATGGAATTCGAAAACTTTACTGCGTAATTTTTTTTGCCTTAGATTGTTTTTGTTTGTTATGTGTAAACCAAGCACGTCTGTTTCAAAGCAACGTAACTGAAGATATATATATAGTTATTTGTAACTATTTTAAAGGGAAACTGTAAGTTAAGATGAACACAACTAAGTTTTGAGGAAATGGAGGAATAAAAGAAGGAAGTATAATAGTCTGTAGTAGAGAGCAAGTCTTACTGCCTCAGACAAAATGTGTGACGGCTACCAAATCAGTTTTGAGCTGTCACAGGTGAACGGAAGCTTTGTATTGAAGCCTATCATCACCCCGTGTCCTCAGGACCCAACACCTATAATCGCTGGCTCCTTTCTGTCGGTGATATTCCTGTTGGCCTTCATCCTCAACCTAATGGTAGTGGTGACTGTGTCGACCAGTTACACCCTCAAGAGGTTCCTCTACTGTCACCTCCTCATCAATCTCTGCCTCGCCATTATGATCGACTGCTTCTTCAACCTCAGTATTGCCATCGGTTACGTCTTCACCACACAGTGGAGGTTTGGTTATGATATAAGTTACTTAAACAGTTTTACAATTAATATGATGAACAGCGAGATGGCCTTCGCAGTTGTGCTGCTGGCAATCGACAGATTGGCTGCAGCCAAGAAATATAATTCTTTCCTCCAAACTGCCAAGTCTAAATTTTGGCTCATGATCCTCACAACGTGGGTATTGTCGTTTCTGATGGCAGTGCCCCTGGTATGTGGCTACATCAAAAGCATACCTTATAGGAACAGATACTCGTGCTGCGTTGCCGACCCCTTGGACGACAATTACCTCATCATCCACCTGGTGCTGGTGGTGTGTGTGCCGACCGTTGTCATGGTGGCGCTGGTGTGCATCACCTCGCTCATATTCCACAGGGAGCGCCGAAAACAAAAGAAGGTTAAAGGCAACCAAACTATAGGTTACTTTGAGCAAATTTTGATGACGCCTTATTTCCGTAACGAGTTTTATCCCGCGGTGTTTACGATGTGTATAGTGATAGTGTACTTGGTGCTCTGGCTGCCCTTCACCGCCCTCTCCATTATCAACCCCATGGTGACACAACATTGGGCTAACCAAACCACCAATACCTCCACAAACAATAACTACAATCTATTCACACCCTCGGCGGGCGGTAACTTTAAAGTGACCCGAGCGATGCTTGACGAGAGTCAGCTCAGAGCTGTCAACATGACCCCCGCCAATATCACCTCAGACATGACGCCTGACATGTCCAACATTACCGTGAACGAAGGTCTCATTCCAGAGATACTAGGCACGTCGGTCTTTGATACAGTGGCCGTGTGGTTCCGTTTCATTTTCGACGTACTAGTGCCAATTTTAGTGTTTTCCATACTAAGGGATGTGCGAATCAAGTGCGAGGGCCTCATCATGTGCTGTAGACCCAACTCCGTCGATGTGGCCTCGCCCAAACCCACGCGCCCTTATGCCAATCGCCTGGCTACCACCCAAACATCGGAGAAGAAGGATGGATCTGGGAAATCACAGAAGAAACAAAAGAGCAACAACAAGGACACCATTGACTTCAAGACTCCAATTCTGTTTTCAACTTCAGAAGGACTTCATATTCGGACAGTTGAAGATACTTTCTTGGATATGAAAGAAAATAAACCGTTGTTAGGCTTCATGCGACAAATTGCAGAACCACCGAAATTCGTTTACAGCCTCTGTGACGTGATGCTTGGGTATGAAGAACTCACAGACTTCGACGGTCAGTATCACATAGATGATAATTATGATTTTGAAAAGGAACCAGTAGTTGTTAATATGGGAAATGGTAACCCTGTTGTTCTTGGGGCACAGCGCGCTGCCGCCGGTCAGAAATCCCCAGAAACGACTGAAGACATTGATGACGTTGTGAACAAGCTCGTTGATCTTGATTATCGACCACCTACTCCACCCAAAGTCCCGATCGAGGGCAACGATTCGGCTGAAAACGTCGGCGAAACAATAGAAGTGGATGATGGAAATAAGAAAAAGAAGAAGGTGGTTAGATTTGCGACAATGCTGAATGAAATCATCCCCCCACGACCGATAACGCCCGAGAGCTCCACTGACAGCTCCTCTGCCAGCACCACTCGTTCCAGTGACTCGGGAATTGAAGCCGATAGCGAGTTCAACTTAGCACACAAAGCAGACATGAACAGAAAGCCGAAATTGACTACCGACAACAAACGACAACACGTCTCCACGATACGCATCGAGAAGAATTTACCAACAACAATTGCCACTCAAAGACCGCCAGGGCCTTACCGAAAGCCACCTACAGTCTCTGGGAAACAACCTTCAACTTTCGGAAAATCACATTCAACCTCCGGAAAGCCATCTGTAGCCGCTGGAAAGCCACATTCAACCTCCGGAAAGCCATCTGTAGCCGCTGGAAAGCCACATTCAACCTCCGGAAAGCCATCTGTAGCCGCTGGAAAGCCACATTCAACCTCCGGAAATCCATCTACGACCTCTGGAAAACCTAATTCAACTTCCGGAAAGCCGCCTCTAACTTCTCGGACGCCACATTCAACCTCACATAAATCTTCAGAACTGAAGACGTCGGAGAAAATATCAGGTTCCAATATACACAACATCAAGAGTCGACACATCACAAATTTAAGCCCTTCGAAGGCGTCCCCGACGACCAATGGAAGATTCTCCAAAGCTCCCAGTGGCCAGCATTCCAAACCTGAGGGCTATGCTTCGAGGTAGGTACCATTACGTCTCCTGATAGAATCCTCCAATAAGTGGGTTATGTATCATGGTTTTTCTGGAGCTACCTCTAATAAGTCTGTGATGTATCGTGGTCCCCTTTGGTGGGGGGACCACGATACATCACAGTCCATCAGGGGGACCGTGATACTATAACAAGTAAGTAGTGTATCACGAATCCCCTGAAGGCCCTCTAAACAGGAAGGTTATGTATTATTATTATTATTATTATTATTATTATTATTATTATTATTATTATTATTATTTTATTGTACGTTAAAGTCAGTGCAGTATGTAAAAAAAATGTCATATTATGTATTTTAAGCTACCTTAAAATGCGCAGTGATTAGTGCATTTGGCTCACAACCGATTGGATCAACCGACTGGATCCCACCCTGGCTGGGCAAGACGTTTTGGCACGTTTCCTTATCTGCTGCTTAGATGTTTGCCTAGCAGAAAATACGTATCCGATTCTCTAGTGTGATGTTGAAAAAACATCAGTAGTTGGCCTAAGGAAACCATGGATAAGCCTAAGTACAGGCTTCCTGTCCTACGCAATAATAAGCTATACGCATTGGAAAATTAATAGTTGATGCGGGACTTTCAAGATTGAACTTTAATTTAATATTCAGCTAGAAAAATCTTCAAGAATAACGGAGAGGACCTTTGATAAATTGCTGGCTTCATATTCCCATCGAGGCCACTAGACACGATGCCTCTCGTGTAAAGTCAAGTAAATAACAAAGCCAAGCCAGCCAGTTCTGTTTTAGTTTTAGGATAGCCTACGCGCTGCTTTTGAATGAAAATGAATACGTCAATAACTACAGAAAATGGATAAAGCAAACCCCAAACTCTTATTTTCTCATTTCGAAGGTTAAGTTCTATTTTTAATAATACTTAATTCTTTAGTTTAGTAGGGGACAAGAAGCCTGAATATAGGCTAATAATGCGTAATTATATATCAC
>WNGS01053978.1:0-10000 GCA_020271785.1 Procambarus virginalis
TGTGTGTGTGTATGTTGAAAATAAACACTTGAATAAAAATGTGACAGTGTCAGACCATGGAGGAAAATTGAAACAGGAATTTCCTTAAGTACTTTCGTATATTAATACATCTTCAGAAGGAGTGGTTTTACAGGTCGAGTACTGGACATAAATAGGCAGGAGAGACTGGTGGAGTGAGGTGAGGTACAATACGTGGATACTGCAGAGGGCCTATTGGCCCATCCGATGCAGCTCCCATTCATAACCACACAGGACCACACATGGATAATCATAGCATAAAATAGTAAATATTTACAATGAATTTGTGATACAAATGTGTTCCAATGATCCTACTTAAATCGCCCTTTAATTGATCTATTAAAATGGATCTAAGTTATATAAACCACTGCTAATGTTCAAATTACTTTCTTTTGTGATCCCTATCAAAGCAGATTCAATTATGTTTCTGTTATAGGTGCTTTTACAATTCGTTATTGAAGAAGCCATCTCCCAATCAATTTGGTGAGCATCTTCTGACAGATGAACAAACAAATCATTAGACAATTGGCCATGTCTTACAGAGTATTTATGTTGCAAAATTCTATATTTCATATCTTTAGATGTTTGCCCAACATATAACTTATTAGTCTTTCTACTGTAGACTGTAAAAGACTAATAATTCAGTGTCCGGAATTCCACGTGAGAGGTACACAGTGTTATAGACGGGAAGATCAATATGACACTAGGGAATTTTTTAGAGGAAGGCAGAAACAGAGTAGTAAATATAAGAGAGAGGAACAGTCAGATGGAACCACTACAGGATTACAGAGGGGAAGGGAGATACCAAAAGACTGGAATACAAATTATCAACAAGCACACAGGTACTACACCACACCACACAACCCGTCCTACTACCAAAACTGGACGAATCACTTCAAAAAACACACCCTGGACCTGGGTAGAGTGGGGGGAGAACTACCAAAGCCCACCAAAAGTGACACGCAATGTGGGAAATCATTCATATTTTCAAACATACAAGGCTTGAAACCAAAATCAAGAAATAAAGTTAAGTTCATAAATGGCCTCCTAATAGAATCGAACTCAATATTTGGTGCATTTACAGAAACCCACACAAAAGACCACATGGATAGTGAAATCTGGATTCCGAATTATAATCTATATAGATGTGACAGAGTAATTAGGTCAAGTGGAGGAGTAGGTCTGTATATTAAAGAGGAGCTGGCATGCACAGAGCTCCTGAACTCGTCCAATGAGGTGGTAGAGGTACTTGGAATCAAGGTAGAAAATATGAATCTACTTATTATTTTAATATACAAACCGCCAGATGCAACAGTTGAGGAATTCACTGAACAGATCCACAAAATAGAGAATATCCTTGATAACCTAGCAAACCCAGTACCAGATATCATCTTCCTTGGAGACTTCAATCTACCCAGTTTAAAATGGAGAATAGTAAACAATAACATCATAGCAGGAAGTCAACCTGGAAATAACCAACCACAGGTCAGAGAACTACTGAGATTCTGTGACAAATTCTCGCTCAGTCAGCAGATTACAGAACCAACTAGGAACGAAAACACGCTGGACCTGATATTCACGAACAATGAGGAGCTAATCAGAGACATTACTGTCTCAGACACTACGTACTCGGACCACAAGCTCATTGAAGTGCAAACTAACATTAATAACGGTAGTAGGCCCAAGAGAAACAACAAGCGAGAAGGGCTATTCAATAAATTCAATTTTAATAATAAAGGATAGACTGGGAGAAAATAAACAGGGAACTTACAAACATTCAATGGGAAAATGTTCTAAGAAATAAAAATCCTACACAAGGAATAGAAAAACTGACTTCTGAAGCATATGAAGTCTGTCTGAAACATGTTCCTTTGAGGAAAGCCAGAAAGAGGTCCAATGTAGAAAGAGAACGCAGACGACATTACAAAAGGAGGAAGAAATTAACGGAAATGCTTAAGCAGACACGACTCTCCATACAGAGAAGAAATAATTTAAACAGGGAGATTGAAGAAATCGAACAGAGACTGAAGCATTCCTATCAGACTGAAGAAAGGCAACTAGAACAGAAAGCAATTCAAGAAATAAAGAAAAACCCAAAATATTTCTTCACATATGCTAAATCAAAAGCGAAAACCACTGCCAGTATTGGACCTATTCGTATTAGTGAAGGTTCATACACTGAGGATGACAAAGAAATTAGTGAAATCCTAAAAAAGCAGTATGAGGACATGTTTAGCACTCCGATACTCAGCATGAAAGTGGAAGATTCGGACAATTTCTTTATGAATGATACTCAAACACCTGTAAATATAACTGATATCAACACGAGCGTGGCAGATTTTGAAAGAGAAATTGACAATATGCCCATGCACTCAGCCCCGGGTCCAGACTCATGGAATTCAATATTTATAAAGAAATGCAAAGTGCCAGTAGCACAGGCACTCAGTATAGTGTGGAGGAAGAGCTTGGACACAGGGGAGATACCAGATGCGCTTAAAGCAGCAGACATTGCCCCTCTACACAAGGGTGGTAGCAAAGCATTGGCAAAGAATTATAGACCAGTTGCACTAACGTCCCACATAATAAAAGTATTTGAGAGAGTGATCAGGAGTCAGGTCACTAGATTCATGGAAACCAATGACCTCCACAATCCAGGCCAACATGGATTTAGAGCAGGAAGATCATGCCTCTCACAGCTACTTGACCACTATGACAAAATCACTGAGGCATTAGAGGAAAAACATAATGCAGATGTCGTATACACAGATTTTGCAAAGGCATTCGACAAATGTGACCATGGAGTGATTGCACACAAAATGAGGTCAATGGGTATAACTGGTAAAGTAGGACGCTGGATACTCAATTTCCTGTCGAACAGAACACAAAGAGTAACAGTCAATCAAGTAAAATCGAGTCCGAGCGCAGTTAAAAGCTCTGTACCTCAAGGTACAGTCCTTGCACCACTGCTGTTCCTTATTCTCATATCAGATATAGACAAAAACACAAGTCACAGCTTCGTGTCATCCTTTGCAGATGATACAAAAATCAGCATGAAAATTACCTCTGCTGAAGACATTGATAAACTACAAACATATATTAACAAAGTTTTCGATTGGGCAGCAGAAAATAACATGCTGTTTAACGGTGATAAATTCCAGGTACTCAGATACGGCAAAAATGAGGATCTTAAACATAATACAGGGTATAAAACACAATCGAATCTGCCCATAGTAGGAAAACAGCATGTCAAGTACTTGGGAATAATGATGTCCGACGACCTAACGTTTAGGGAGCATAACCAAACAAGTATTGCGTCAGCCAGAAAAATGATCGGATGAATTACGAGAACCTTGAAGTCCAGAGATCCCATCACAATGGTTGTACTCTTCAAATCACTTGTGTTGCCCCGTCTTGAGAACTGCTCAGTACTCACTTCTCCCTTCAGAGCAGGAGAGATTGCTGAAATTGAGAAAATACAGAGAACATATGCACGCATAGACGAAATAGATGACGAAATTTGATGCGAAATAAAGCATCAAATTTATTGGGATCGTCTCAAAGCTCTCCAAATGTACTCACTAGAAAGGAGACGAGAGAGATACCAAATAATATACACATGGAAAATACTGGAGGGACAGGTCCCAAATCTGCACAGTAAAATAACAACGTACTGGAGTAAACGATATGGAAGAAAATGCAGAATAGAACCAATGAAGAGCAGAGGTGCCATGGGCACAGTCAGAGAACACTGTATGAACATCAGAGGTCCACGGTTGTTCAGCTTCCTACCAGCGAGCATCAGAAATATTACAGGAACAACCGTGGACATCTTCAAGAGGAAACTAGATTGTTTCCTTCAAGGAGTGCCGGACCAACCGGGCTGTGGTGGGTATGTGGGCCTGCGGGCCGCTCCAAGCAACAGCCTTGTGGACCAAACTCTCACAAGTCAAGCCTGGCCTCGGGCCGGGCTTGGGGAGTAGAAGAACTCCCAGAACCCCATCAGCCAGGTATCAACCAGGTAACCCTGTTCCAAAACGGCATGTACCCCTCGCCAACATGTTCCTGCATTTTCGAGGATGCATAAAATTGCATTTTGCTCCTAATTTTCCATATTTGCATATTCCTTTAGCGTAGAATTTGCAAATATGTTCAGTTTTTGCGTTTTTCAAGGTATTTATACCTGTGCCTGTCTTGTCTATCTCTTTATTGGAGCCATCTCCGTCTTTCGTCCGAATTCCTTCATGTATGCACTTTGTCTCACTGTTGCTCTCATTGTTTATATTACCTGGCTCTGCGATATTGCTGTTATTTGTACCACAATACCCTCTTCCTACACACTACTGCTGCGGTTCTCTAAACTACCTGTTCCTGAGTTTTGGTGGTTATCCAGTGTTTTCTTTTCCCAGTTCGCATATGTCACTGGTAGCTTTTCTGTGAATGATAATCTCTGTGACTCGGTATTCTTGTACATTCTTGTACAGCCACTAGTACGCATAGCGCTTCGGGGAAGTCCTTAATCCTATGTTCCCTGGAATATGACCCCCACGAAGAATTGTTTAACAATCTTGTGCACATTTTACTGTCGAATTAAACATAGGCTACAGTTAATGATTTGTGTCCAGTAAATGCTCCCCGACGACCAAGATGGGCGCCTGACAGCTGGGTGGACAGCGCTTCGGATTCGTAGTCCTGAGGTTCCGGGTTCGATCCCTGGTGGAGGCGAAGACAAATGGCCAAAATGCTTCTTTTACCCTGATACCCCTGTTACTAGCAGTAAATAAGTACCTGCGAGTTAGACAGCTGCTACAGGCTGCTTCCTGGGGGTGCGTAACAAAAAGAAGGCTTGGTCGAGGACCTGGCCGCGGGGACGCTAAGCCCCGAAATCATCTCAAGATAAACTCACGAAGGATACGAACCCAGGACAAATCGCTCGTGAAACGCCTGGCGAGCGTCTTAACCACTACACCACGGGGACTGCATAATGTGCAGACTGCTTCTTCATGTGTTTTACCATATATCGTAAAATATTCTTGTATACCTTGAGTTCTGATATGTACTCTAGTATGGAGAATATTGTATGTACTTAGGTATTGTATGAATTAGAATTAATGTTTGGGTTTTGAGCTTCTGATATGTGAAGGAGGGAAGTTGGGGTGACTTGCAATGTTGGTAACAATTTCGTCTCGGCTGTCTCGGCCCATGGCAAGTCGAGCTTGATTTCCCAGAAAGCTGGACGTGAGACGTCCAGCTCTGGTGTTGTGTTGTATTTTGTAGTTAATTGATTACTAATGTATATATAAGAGTAATGTTGCTTGTGTAGTGGATTTGGCTACATTGGTATATCAGACATGTCAGGTGGTAGGTGCTTTTGTCTTGAGATGGGTATTTGAGGATCGTAGGTTCTTGTTATTAGGTTGTAAAGGTTCCCGAATTCTCACCCACTACTTATTAATGTATGACACCACCATCCTGTTACTTGGGTTAGTGTACCTCTGTACCGGGTTGGAGCCTGGTGTCAGCTAGTCCAAAGGGGTGCAGTTAATGCCTGTTACTGATTTCGATAGCTGTGTTTAAGTTCCTTGATTTGATTACGAGAGCTGTGTTAAAGCTCCTTGTTGTGATTATAGTATCAATTGTATACCAGATGTATATCAGTTGTATATAGAAAACTTTAGTTTCTCATTGTTTTACGGTGACCTGTTTTATATGCCCCAGTAAACTGGCGTTCTTTTAACCAGCTTTTTCATTTTACCCTAGACACTTATTGAAACTTGGCCAGGCTCTGGTTGGCCAGCGATGCTGTGAATCATGAGGCCATGACAAGGCCATTGGCCTCTGATTAGCCACTGGGGCCCATTGAACCACATCTCGGCTTTGGCTATTTGCCTTAACGTCAATCCTCTAGCAAGATATTCAGCCGGATTTTCCTTTGTGGGCACATATCTGAGTTTGTACCTGGCTGACATCTCTCTCTTATCTCCCTAACACGATTGCTCACGTAAGTAGTTTTGTAATGAATGTTTCTTATCCCATTGTAGGACTGCCCCATTTTCTGACCTGACTACTATCTCAGAGAAGGGAACGTAATCTAACGTCTTGGTCAGGTAATGAGCCAATCGAACCCTTGAGACGTGAGCTTTTTTAGATGTGAGAGAACAATTTTCCATTATTCATAAAACTGGATCGAAAGGTTTTTCATGATTAAAATCACATTTAAGAAATACTGAATACGTGACGTGATTATTATTTAGCCTTTTAATCAACATATAACGTATGTGGAAATTCTCCTTGGAATGGAAGTACATTTTAATTTTTGTTAAATTTAATTAATTTCCAGTCTAAAAACAAATGGAAATCAAAGCAATTTGCAGACTGGTTTTAATAAGAATTAGATAAAGAAATCGTCACCGCGTGACGAATTCGTCATTTCGTCATAATATCACCGGTGACGATCGTCACCGTGGTAGGCGGTGCAATAACCCACCATCGATACTAGAAAACTTTTGGCGCTTCCACGCTAGAAATTAATATTGTTAGTAAGTTAAATTTCTTAGCACAACGCATTTATCTTGCTGTGCTAGGTGTTAGTGTTTTGGGTGTCAGAAATTTCTTCACAAATGCAATCAGCATTTGGGTGCAAGGCGCGCCGCATCACCTTCCTTTTATGATGAAGACAAAGGCGTCTGCATAGTTTAGCAGCCTGCAGTGTTGTGGTAGTTTCAGCCTCATTATTCTTTCCATTAAACAGTTGAAGAGAAGGGGGCTGAGAATGCCTCCTTGCGGTATACGATTTTCATGTCTTTCGTATTCGGAGACTGTGCCATGAAGTTTCACTCTTGCTTCTCTGTTTATGAAACTGTTTTTGGTCCAGGAGAGCAGGTTGCCTTTGACAGAAAGACAGGAAGAGAGCTGGAATATCAGTATTCCTTGTCTGTCATTCAGATGGGCTAACAGAGTGGTAATACATTCCACTGTGCCAACCCCTTTTCTATAGGCATACATATCCTGATGCAGTTTAGGCTTTTTCCACTCAAGTCTGTTGAGTACCATTCTGTCAGCCGTCTTGGCTGCACAGGTTTGTAGAGAGATGGGCCTGGGATTAGCTGGAACTTTGGTCTTAGCTAATGGTCTAATTTGAGAAGTCCAGGCTAAATTAATTAACCTAAGGTATGCAGCGCCAACATCTGGTCTAGGTTTCTAATAATTGTATAGGTTATTTTGTCGTCGCCAAGGGATGTATCTTTAGAGTTCTCTTAGCCCGATTGAGCTCATCCAGTGTGAAACGGGTATTAGTGTCAGAGGATTTGCCTCATGCTGTTTGGGTTCTGTACCACATTTCTTCCTCTAATCCTTTCTGCACTGCTAGTACATCTGGTGGAAGCTGATTGCTGGCTGCTCTTTCTGCAAATTTCGTTGCCAGTACTTCGGCTTCCTGTTGAGGCTTCTTAGGGTGTGAGACTTTTGGTGTTTTTTTCCAATGGCCCATATAGATTTTCTGCCACATCTTCCCAAGAGAGGTGTGCTCATTCAGATGGGAACAGTATTCCAGGGACTTTTGTTATCCTAGTCACTTGATGCAAATGTTCCTTGACCTCACAAAGTAAGGTCCTGTTGCAGTCACTTGGGTGCTTTTTGTATAGCTTCCTTGTGCTGTTGAGTTTGTGATTGAGTTCTTTGACACGTTCGCAATAGTACCAGTGATCTTTGTGGTATCTGGTGGATGGGCTGTTTTTTTTCAGCGGAATTGAGTAGTTAGCTGCACTTTTAATTTATTTAACAAAATCATTTTCTGCCTGATTAATAGCTTTGGGAACGACATAGTTTCTATGGCACTCTGATATGAGGTTTTGAAAACGGTCTCATTTTGCTAGAGCGAAGTTACAGGCTTCTGGTGGAGGTGGGGTGAGTATATCTTACTTTCGATCAATTTGGACCCCATAGTGGTCGCTTTGCATGTGGGCTCAACTGACCATGTTGCTGCATCTCTGAGGGAGGCTGAAATGAAGATAAGGTCTAATCTACATCCTTGGGTGTGGTTAGGTTCATTCTTGTTAAAGATTTTAATTTCTGGTTGTTGGTCTAGTAGATGTGCTATGTGAGTGCCGGCCTCATTTGTTGAGTTCGAGCCCAGAGTCAAACGATAATGGGCATTGAAATCACAATAAATTATTGTGTTTGAGGCGGCCACGTGTCTAAATAACGCTAAGATATCCATTTCAGCAAGTGGAGATCAGTAAACATTAAACACTTCAAGTTTGTCAGGTCTTTGCTCAATGGATTCTCCCCTCATCTCTGTCCCCGGCACATAATCAGGTGATCTGAGTATTGGCTTTGAGATCAGGTCACATTTCACACAAATGGCACATCTCTGGATTGCCCGTTGACCCATGGGTCAACGGGTAATAGCCTCAATAGCCTCAAAACCTCAATAGCCTGAGATTTTAGGTTCTAATCCATCTAGAAGCAAGCTCTCCTGTAGTATCAGGATGTCTAGGCCTTTGGTTGCTGCTATGCATTGCAAGTGCTGCAATTTTGTGGGCCGCACTTGCGCATTCCATTGTAGGATCTTTATTCCTATAGGTTGCAGAATTTGGTGATATTACCGTGGTATCCATATGCCATCCGATGAACTCACCATTGAAGTTGAATCTGGAGTTGAGTATCTTGCTGAACTTGAAACTGACTCATCACGGTCACTTTCATAAGCACTGGACTCTACCTGATTTTTAGGAGTGTTTCCTGCCCTGCGTTCTTGATGGTGAGGATATTGTTTTTTTTCGAGTTTCTTGAGCTTGTCCTCAATTGTCTTTCGAGTGTCTGTGGTTTGCTTGATACTGTGTTTCGACAGCAAACTTTCGACCAATTCCGTGACCAAGGCAAGAGGCATTGTCCTGTGGGTGTCCAGCACTACCCAGAGTGGATGCACTACTTATTGCTTTGCTGGTTTGGGGCCTGTTTACTCTTTGGTCCTTTGTTACGAACCCGATTCCATCGTCGGAGCATGCAGCAGCGACGTCAATGCCATCTGTAAGTCCGCTCCCGAAACCCCCCACAAATTAGACGACGCCATCTAGTGGTGACAGGATTATACCAGCAAGAGGCGCTAGATTCCTGTCCTAGTCAGCTCGAAAGGTAGCTGGTGCTGACCTCTGGTGAGTTGGCGCCAAGAAAACCATCGCCATCTGTTATAGGAGGAGTTGTATGTCTATGTCAGAGTACGTAAGTGATGTTTCCTAGTGTCCCATGTACTGACCAGTGTACTGATGACATGTCTGTATCCACAGAGTCGACGTAGGGCTGCTGTGGTACGAGGACAGTCAGTCTACCCAGGGCAGCCAATGTCTCTCTACTCCATTCTGCTTTACGGAAGCAGTGAGCCGACGCTGGAGAAGAACTGTGAAGTTTTCTACTGTCTGCCTTTAAAGTGGCAGTGACGGAATTTGGCGTACCCGGGACTGGCTAACGGAAGAGACGACTGACAGTTAAGGTGCTACGGAAGAGTGTAACCAGCGAGTTGCAAGTGGAACTCAACTCGCTGGTTACACCGCGTTATCAGTGGAAACTTGGACCCTTGCTTTCATTGCTCCCAGTGTGCTTACTGGACGCAATCGGTGGGCAATTACATTGAATTATTTTCTTGTAGCCCCCAGCCATCCCTCTGTCCTGGACGGTGGCCCTTACATCTTCCACCATGGCCGATGGTGGAGGGCCATGTGACCCCTCTACCTGGTTTAGTCTTGGTAAGCTCCACGCTGTTTTTGTGGGTAGAGGAGCTGGTATATAATTTAGTTGGGACATCTGCTCTACTGTATGTATATTTGGATATTTGGGGGGAGGGGTCATCCTTTAGCCTTTTGGGGCATCTTAAGTTCCAGGCGTGGTGAGCCTTGGAACAATTTGGGCACTTAGCTTGAACGGGCTGGTTAGCCTTGTGTTTATCAAGGCATATTTTAGAGTCGTGGGGCTGGCTGCAGACTCCACA